>CM032370.1:10542188-10799688 GCA_019023105.1 Diglossa brunneiventris
GCTCCATTATCAGGAGAACCGAACTTCTTCCTGCCTTGCTCGGGCAGGATGACGCCATTGGGATTAAGAGGAAGAAGTTGACACTGACCAGACAGAATCCTGTGTTTGAATGGAATTTATGCATCATGTATGAGATGTATGAATATGCAACAGGTTATTGTTTTAAGGGTTAATCCTCTGTTAACGTGGGTCCTTTTTCAGGCTTGTGCTGCCCAGAAAGAGGTACACAGACTGTCCGTAACTCTTTGTTTCTATTGTCTCATATTGTCCTAATCCAAATTGTCCAAATTTTATTACTCTAATTACATTACTATTTTAATAACCATTTTATTACTGTTAAACTTTTAAAATTTTAAACCCAAGTGATTGGCATTGTTCACATGGGGGTTTCTGGCTGCAATCCTGCGTTGTTTTGGGAACACTCACGTAGCGCAGCAGGGCCTCCTCCCCCAGCGCTCGCACCAGGCCCTTGGTGTCCATCTGGCCCAGCCTCAGCACGTACAGAGGGCGCCCGTCTGCACAGAGACAAAAAACACAGCAGGAGACATTTGAGAGAGCTCTTCTAAAAAATTCAGACGGAAACAAACCATAACAGTTAAACCTCCCCTGTACGAGGAAGAATCAAGAGCAGACGGCAACATAAACATCACTCAGTGCAGCCACACCAACAGATTATCTGTAAATGAGCTGCAATGATCATATCCTGATTCAGAAATAGCTCCCTGACCTTCATGGAAAGTTCAAAGGGCTTTGAGTGCATCAGTTCACTCCAGACCTTGGTATGTATACACAATTAATGACACAGACTGTTCTTAGCTTCCAGGACAGCTCAGGTACACCAACGAACTGAAGCTTTCCTGTAACTGCAGAGCTGCAAGGAAGGCTCCAAGGCTTTTATCACATGTGATGCAATAGTGCTCTGGAGAGTTAAAAAAAAATAGCCATCCTGACATCTGGGAACTAATGAAACCAAGTGTTCACTCAGAGCCTGCCCTCTGCAGAGTCTGCTGGATGAAGCCACACTCAGCTCTGCCACTGCACACTGTGCAGAACTGGCACACAGCCCTGCTAATGCAGGTTAGCCTGGTGAGAACAGACTCTGCCCCAGAGACAGCTTCTGCTGGACCTTCTGCATTAGAGCCCTGCCCATCCACAGTCAGCCTGACACTGGCAGGATACTCAGGCATTAAGGTGAATTACTGTGTTGGCTGAAATTGAGAATCAAAGTTTGCATTTTTAGCTCTTAGTTGTACAAAACAGCTCCCAGCCTCCCTCTAAAGTTGTGATGCACTTGTTAGGCTTTGCTTCAACTATTCTAATACACAGGCTAAACAATCACCTGCTTATAAAAGGGAATATGGTAGCATACAATATAAAAAGAAGAAAAAGAGGAAGCTTTCTACATAAAAATCTTCCTCAAGTCTTGTTGTCTGTGCAGCTTCACTCCCCTCCAACAGCTGCAAGAGAGGTTATCAAATTATCATTAAGTCCTTTGGGACACAAGGAGAGAAACTGCAAAAAACATACTATTAAGAAAACCAACAAACAACCAAAACCGCAGAGTCAAGGCCAGTTATTTACTTGACAAAGACACTGCCCCCATGAAAGTTCACAGTGTTTTATGTTTTATCAGGTGGACTAAAAGAAAATGTTATTTTAACATCAGCACACACTTATCTTGGAATGTACTGTTTAGCTTTTGAAACACTAAACAAAAACTGCTATTAAGCTTCATAGCAGGTCTCCCTCCCTCCCTCCCAGACACAGATTCCTCCAAACCCAAACTAACAGCTCAGTAACCTGGTCCACCCAAATGACACATGAAGGAGACTCTCAGCTGACAGTGCGCTGTTATCACTGTACAATTTATATTCCATTAGAGCTTTGTGGTTTTAAAAAGACATTAGATTGAAGCATTCCTGTCAAAATAAGAGCCATTCAGATGTACAGAAATCTGTGCTAATTGCAAGCCAAAATAATAACTTCTTTCTTTAGTACTGATAGCTCATTCTAGACAACATGCTTCATTATCACTGCTGCCCTTGCTGTAGCACTAAAAGTCACACAGCATTCAGCCAGCTTAAGTTTGGCACATTTAACATATGTAGGAGGAAAGGAGCAATACTAGAAAAGAGGGTTTAAAAAAAGAATCTACCACTGAAAAGTTTTAAATTATAGAGAACTGCTCAGTTCTGAAATGGTGTTTCCATTATTGACAAAGCCATGCTTTACTTGTGGGCATGCTGCAAGAGAGATCAAAGGAACTGCAGGGGAAGGGAGGGGGCATGAAGTTCACCACAAGACTGCAGAACTTCTCAGAAGAACATTAAACAAGCCTTTGATGCATTCTGCACCTTTCTGCTCACTGGCAGGACCCAGTTGTGTGCAATTGACAGAGGAAGTCTTTGCAAAGGACAGACAAGGAATGGGCTGAAAGGGAGAACTTATTAACAGGTCTTTTTCCCTACAATCTTTACAAGCACATTCTCATTTTCCATTTTCTCAGTTTGAGGTCTGTCAAACCCAGAGCAGCAGGGAAGAGCCATTCAAGCTCTGTGATTAAACTTCTGCTGTGTCCTCCCTGTCTCCTGGCCACCACTGCTGACAGCATCCTGCCCTGTTTCATATGCTGCTTGGAAAAGGAAGAGCTGAGCAGAAACAATGGTGCCTGGTGGGAAAAGACTCAATCAGAGCCCAGATCGCTCACAGTAAGAGATCATTTCCTTATCTGAAGAGCCCAGCTTGCCTCAAGGCACAAATTCCAACATGTTTCATTTCTATGTATGTATTAGCAACGAGATCAGTGCACGATAAAGCACAGGGACAGGAGAGTGTGGCAGGCTGTGGCTCACAGCACAAAGGGAATTCAGCCAAAGCTGCTTCTCTTCTTAAACAAACCTGCTCTATTTGATGTTTTTACAACATTCCACTTCTCATCATTAAGCTGATTGTAATACCAAATAAATATTCATTTATGCCATCAGCAGACTTATGCAACATCAGAAATAAATTGATTACAAAGATATACTTATTTACAAACACCTTTTAATCACTGAAAGAGCACACTCAGCATTTGCCTAACACCCTTCTAAGTATCTCAGAGCACTAGAGAAGTGCAATTAATCACTTTTTTTTAAGCTGCTGGCAAAGCAGATTTAAGTATGTCAGTATTAGTCAGAAAGACTCTGATCCAGGACTCTGCCTCCAGCAGCTGAGGGCTGGCAAGGCACTGGAACAGGCTGCCTAAAGAAGCTGTGGATGCCCTGAAATGTTCAAGGCCAGGTTGGACAGGGCTCTGAGCAACCTGGTCTAGTGGAAGGTGTCTCTGCTCATTGCAGGGAGATGGAACAAGATTATTTTAAATTCCCTTTCAACTCAAAACATTCTATCATTTTAAATGTCTCTAGAAGTTCTAACCAGCCACCTCTAGTTAAGAGAGGGACAACTATCACCTCTGATTCAAAAGGTAAAAAGGCTGTTCAACACATGTCTTGTACTGAAACCATACCTTTGTCATGGTGATGCCAGCCTCCTGCATAGTAATCCTGGAGCACCTGGGGAGGATTCCAGGTGTCCAGAATATAATCCACCTGGTGCTGCTTACGCCACGTCAGTGACTGGCAAAGGATCTCTCTTGCTTTGTCGATGTTGAAGTCCCTGGCACGCAGGAATCTTAAAATGTGCTCATCCTTTGGGATCTATTAACAAAACCAAACCAAATCTTGTATTCAAGGTTTGAAACAAGAACAGAAAGCCAAATAATAGAAGCTGAAAAATGTGCAGCCCTGCACCAATGCATGAAGATGGTGTGTAACACTGGGAGTTACTCAAGAAAATCAGCCTTTGTTTGAAACAAAATCACAAGCCCTGTCAGGCACTGCAGCTACCTCCATAAGGGACATAAAAATTTCATGAACTCTAATGTAATCATTTCCACCAGCATGACCATACCAAGCCAGTCCAATTTAAATAAATCAGGACAGAACACAGACTGTGTTTTATTGTTAAGTTAGAGGAAGCTGAGACACACATGCAAATCACAAGGCACTGTAAAAACCCCAGCCTTGCTATCAGTGCTCCACTCCTACCAGTGTTTCAGTATTTAAGACTATGATGTTTGGCCAAAACAAACAAATATAAAAATAAGGTCATTGTAGAAACCAGGAAGACTTATAAAACTGATGCTATTCCCCCGGGGCAGTTTAACTGACAGTCTGAGAGGTTTTCAAGCTAATTATTGAAGCACCACAGCTGCAAAGTCAGCTGGACAGTCACAATGAACTCCTCCTATTGCCACTGCTTAAATGTAGGTTTTGATCATGGAGAGCCATGTAACAGAAAGAGTCAGCCCCAGGAGGGTGTGGCAGGGCATTTCCTCAGGCCCACCTTGTGTGTCACTCTCTCTGAGCCAGGGGACACCCCAGGAACTCACCTTGCCTTTGTGTGTCTCCTGGAGCCACTGCCGCAGGCGGATGAGGCAGCTCTCCTGCATCGGGGTCAGGTCCCCCAGGTACCTCTTGATGTAGTCTGCATCCAGCTTATCTAAAAAGACATTACAGGTGATCAGAGTGGTCCTGACCTGACCAAGCACCACGTGATCTGATTTGCTGCTGTCTCAAAGTGGCTGCTGTGTTCGGCATAGTCAGAATCAATCAAAAGATGAGCAAGGCAACAAACACAGTCATCTTCAAGAAGAAGATAAAATTCTCCTTCTGCAGCTAAGGAAGGAGCAAAAGCAGGCACTTTTTTAAAGCATTTGGCCAGTTTACTCAGATTCATCAATCCACAGCACCACTGGGATTGCTGCTTCTAGAAATACTTAGAGAAGTTTTGATCTCCCAGTGCAAGAATTTTCCCAAATTCCCAGAAGACTATCTAGGGAAGTTCCAGCTGTTTCCTCCCCATCATTCCTGTAATTACACCCACCCCTGAATTTCAGGATAAGAGCAGACTGTTCATTTGCAAAGAGTTTTTCTGCTCATACCTGATCTCTACTCAGGAGCTCAGCCCATATCAGCTGCCTGAGCCCTGCCACGTGTCACTGCTTCATGAGCCCACCCTTGAACACCGCATGTCCCCAGCTCAGGAGCAATGTGGAGCTCCTCAGCTGCCCAGAAGTGCCCAGTGCTGAGGGCCTCTGCAGTCCAAAGCTTCCCAGTAGAACACATCAGACCCCCATACCATCGGGTGTTCCTGCAGTGGGCTCCGAGGGGCTGCTGGAGGTGTTGAGGATCTCCTTGCTGCTCAAGCCCTCCTTTGTGGCAGACTCTGGGATATTAATGGCAGGTGACACTGGTCTCCTTGGGTGGCATGTGCTGCTCTCTGATTTACATGCAACAGGAGGAGTCCAGCGAGGGACAAAGGTTATTCCTTCTTCCTCCAGCTGCTTCAGGTAGTACTCTATTATTTCTTTTCCCTTCAAAAAAGAAAATTTACTTCAGCTGCTGAAAAACCCACATATTTAGACACAGAAAGGACTGGGCTGAAAATTAAGTGATCAGACCTCTAAAGATTTCACTCGAAACAGCCCAACACAGACACAGTGCCCCAGGCCCTTAGCAAAGCAGCCCAGGTTTCTGAGCAGAGCAGCCCGTTACTTAGCAGCAGCCTCACTGTCTTTTGGTAACTTGGAGCCAGGCACATCCTTCCCAACTGCAGGCTCACCTTTTTAATATTGCTGGTGTATTGCTTCATGGCAATCTTTTCCACTGTGCTTTCAAAACCAAAAAAAGATTTGATATCCAGACTTGCTGACTGTTCAAAACAGGTCCAATCTTCATTGTCAGGATGAACCTGCAAGTCAGAAGATCACATAGCTCAGTTATCCATTTAGGATTTTTTCCTCCTTTTCTCCCTCACAATATTTGAAATGTTTCTTGTTTTACAGGTTCACACAGTCAAAAACATTCACGTGGAATTTGCTTCACTTGCTTCACAGTTGGGAAGAGGCAACACCAAAGGACACAAAGCTGAGAAGCTTTTGGTCCCACAGCCATTTTTTTTGGTCTTAACAAGAAAGGGGAGGGTGGAGAAACACAAGTGCACCAGCCAAGAGCCAGAGGAGTGCACATTTCTACAGTCCCTCAGCCCAGATAAGGGCTGGGACTGCAGGGTGTGTGTGGAACAGGGTAAAAACCTCCACAGGGAATTCTGCTGTGGCTGATAGCCCAGGGCCAGCTCAGCAGCTGAGCCCTGCAGCAAGGGCAGGGGCAGCACTCCCAAGATGTTCCCAAGGGACAGCCAAAACACTGTTCTCACACTGACCTAGGAGGTATTTCAGCATCCTGTAGAATGAAAACTGTTTTAGTTTGTTCTCCCATGATAATGCCACAGACAGAAGTGCACACTCCTCACTCAGCTGACACCTTCCCTCTCAGCTTATCTCTTGCTTTACTGACATGATCCTGAAACAGACTTTTAGTTGGACTCAATTTTAAAGGGCTTTTCCAAGCTAAACAATTCTATGACTGATACTGTTACAAAAAAGCTGTTCTTTAAACTCTCTTCAGCTGAAATGGATTTGTTCAAGCAATTTCTAGGCTGGGCTCTGAATTTGTCATTATAAAAGCATCACAAAAGGCTGGATTTCTGAGCATGTAACTGGCCTGATGCCTCAGGGCTCCCTTCCCCCTCAAAACATGCTAAATTTGGCTAAGAACAGAATTAACACTTTATGAGGAGACAACTGCAGGAAAAAAAACCCTTTTACCTTCATTTTCTGTTTCTGCATTAGAGTGGGAGGTACAAGAATAGCTTGTACAGCCTTAGTAAGTACAACTCATAATAACATAATTTAAGAATCTTCCTGTATTTTCATAAATTCAATTATAAGTTACCTTTAATAAAAATGAACTTTAAGAAACAATTTATTCTTCCATTAAAAACCTGGTTTTGTATTTACCTAATTTCTCAATTAAGTAGAGCAAATGGGCATAGAGAAGTGCTGTGTTTTGTACATATTTACCACATGCACTTTTCTGTACAGCATTTCCCCTGTTTAAACAGAGCTTTCACATAAAAACTGCAGCTAAGTGGAAGAGTATTCTTAAATTTACTCTGGAAGTTACAGCAGAAATAATTATAAAAATATTAGATAATAGTGTCAAGTGGGTTTGGCACCAAGTGATATTTTAACCACAGGTTAAACACAACAGAAAATGTTATGACCTAGAAAAAGTGCTACAATACAGATAAATCACTCACATTTGTTAGCTCTGATCTGACCTTTAACATCAAATTGAAATTCTACTGCTACAGTACTTGTTGTAAGAGTCCATGAGGGTGGGCTGAGCCATTCAGAAATAAACCATGAGCAGAGCAGAGCAGCAGGCCTGCCACCAGACTCCTCTGCATCAACATTTGCACTAAAGACCAAGAACAATGAAACAAGGTAGGTTAAAACACATAGCTGACTCAGTGAACTCCTGTCTGAGCTGAGCAGAAGGCAAATCAGCTGAACTTTCCTCTGGCAGTTCTGTCAGGGTGTCAACAGCCTCACCAAGTCCCACACTGCTGCTACAAAGCACAGATTTGCCTAAACAGAGCTGTCAAACACAGCAAATTATGTTGTGTTCTGCCCTCTGAGAAGATGCTCATGCAAGAGGCTGCCAAACATATCTCAGTTTTTGAGGCAAGTGTTTTACATTTAAGACTAACAATTATCACTCAGGGCAGTGTGTTGGTGCTGGATTAAGCTCTTTTCTGACCCAGAGATGAGGTAACTGAGAGATGTTTTAAAAACATTTATTCTATTTTCAGTCTCATGTGAAGGGTGAGACAATACAAATGTTATAATTCACACCATCACAATCAGAAGCCAACTCTTTTCTAATTGCAATACACTATAAGCATTTCTTGGCCTATCAGCTTTTGCCACACCATGCTGTAAATGTTTTAAAGCCAATCTAAAATTACCCTTTGTGGGTCCTACTACAATGCATCTTTCATAGTTCTATTTCTCCAAAGTATCCAGTTTTATTTGCAAGGCCATCCTTTGAAATTTGTTTCTAGTTCCATTTCTCTCTCAACAATGTCTGTCCTATTCCATGGCATTTCTAAGTCAGCATTTCTTATCTCAAGGTTTGCATACAGATGCATACATTCTCTACAAATTCATTTCCCACATGTTGGTTATTTTTTCTTGCAAGGCAAAAGCCAGGAACAACCTGAACAGTGCCTTGGCTCCATCTGCAGCCCCAGCAAGGGCCTGTTGTTACTCACTGTGTAGGAGCAGTGCTCGTTGATGATGACTCTGTTGGAGAAGGTTTCATTGTAGGCTTCTATGTGCAGAGTCCTTTCTCGCCTGTTCAGAGAGTTCTTCTGGACAAAGTAGACATAGTCCACTCCTGCAATCTGGGGAAGAGGCACAGATTCTGTTAAGGCACATGTCTTAGGTTGGAAATTGGGGTATTCTATTCCTATCTGTTAGAGGAGGAACAGTTATTTGCTGTTCATGGGGCAGTTTTCTTTATCTCTCCCACACCCAACCCTCCCTCCAGGAGATCTCTGCTGTTCATGGGCCATTAATAATTAATTATCTTCTGTCCATGGCCACTGAGTGTCCCTGCATGGCTGATCCAATTCCAGCATCCCATGGGGAGATGCTCCGCCCAGAGGAGGAGCCAAGCATTCCTACCTGGATCCAATCTGAGCCTGGCACAGCACAGCAGCCTTTGCCCACTGCATTCCCAGAGGAGCAGCTTTCTGCTGCCCTGCATTCCCAGAGGGAGCCCAGGCCCATCTGCAGCAGCCCTGGAGCTGCAGAGGAAAACTCCCCCCTTGTGCAGGATCCCTGCTGCAGCAGAAGCACAGCTGGCACTGCAGGAGGGCTGAGCCCCCATGGGATGGGGCTGTGCCACCCCCTGACACACAGGGGGACAGCTCCTGTTCTCACTCCATCGGTAATTTTTTTGTTTGTACTATTACATTTGTATTTTTAGTTTTTCTAGTACAGAGCTTTTATTCCTATTCCCATCTCTTTGCCTGAGAGCCCCTTAATTTCAAAATTATAATAATTCAGAGCGAGAGGGTTTACATTTTCCATTTCAGGGGAGGCTCCTGCCTTCCTTAGCAGATACCTGTCTTGTCAAAGCAAGACAGTACAGCAGTCAGGTGAAGGGATATCCAGAAGCACAGAGCAGGCACTTCAGAGCTCCTCACCTTTTTCAGCAGCCGTGGTGCATCGATGTCCAGCTTGCAGCGCCGCTCGATCACGTGGATGGCCTCATCCTCACTCTTGTACTCGTTTACAGTGTCACTGGCTACAAACATGGGGATCAGAGGGCACGTAGGAAACCTCCTTTCATATGCCTGTCACGATGGAAAGAGAACAAACAATCATCACCATTAATTCCTGAGGGTGTGCAGAGCTCCTCCAGCATTTGGAGGTTCAGTGCCCTTCAGAGCTTCCGTGGAAGGGGCTGAGCCTTCCTGAACCCACCACATGACAGCTGAAAGAGTCACAGTGCATTCCAAACAATCCATTTATTAATATGTTCCTTGCCAGCAAGGCAGTTTTTAAACCACACAAAATAACCCATTCCTCCCCTCCCTCTGGAAAGGAAATTATTCATTCTGTACCACGACAACCCCCTTGATAACAGGAAAATCAGACCCTCAGGTCTTAAAATACCACAAGACAAAACAATTATGTCTTGGATTAAAAAAACCCACTTACTAATTACCGGTGTTTCACCAAGCTGTCTAGAGGGATTTCATACAGCTCCCCAAGGTCTAATAAAAACATTTCAAAGCTATTTCTTAAGCTAATAGAGCTCTCAAGCTCCCTGGGCACAGAGTGTTCCTAATGATTTCACTGCAGTTTATCAGTTCCCAGTTTTGTCCAACAACAGTCAGTCTAATACAATGAGCTCATTTCACACTTCTGAAAATGTAAAACTTCTTGTAATAATGCAGAGCTAGCAACAGCTTTGATTTTGGTTAAAAAACACAGTCATGTAAATAACTTCATCCCTTAAATACCTGACACACAGAAAAGATGGTATTAAATCAGACAGACAGGAGAGTTAAGGATTTGGGATCAGTAAAACAAATAAGAGGAAAATTGATGTTATCCCCACTAGTAAACTTGTTGAATTTTGATTTTAAAACCACTGTGGCTGGAGAATACAAGAGAGCTCTTATTTTTTTCTTTTTCTTTCACAGTCCCTAATGTATCTCTGCTTCTCTTTGGCTTTTTTTTTCCTCATGGGTAGTAGTGAAGCAACTAATTCTTTAGCCTGCTTTCCCTTAATTTTTGCTACCATCAGAATCTCATTGGCTTTGGTGAAGAGGTAGGATTTTGCAAGATGTCCCAATGCAGAAGAAAGCTTAGATAAAGTAAATCTGAGAGAGCATCATGAAACAACTCTTTTAAAGAGGTAAAATATCCACTCTGTCCTTTTAGATGATTTCAACTACTCTGACAACAGCTGGGCTGCAGCACCAAGAGGGAGAGGGTGGGGAACAAAACAAGCAGCAGCTGCACAAAGTATGCAATGGTGGGGCTGGAACAGAAAAGGTCTCTTAATTCTCCCTTTAGAACAATTAAAATACTTCAGTTTATCACCAGTGTTCAAACCTAGTTTGAAGGCAGTGTTTCTATGGTGACAGTGGTGTAAGGCACTAAAACAGTGTCAGCTTTTTTCCCCCTTGTGCATATTTTTAAACCATTTTTGCAGCATGACTGTCCCAAGTTCATAAAGCTGCTGTGTAAGGCAGAGAAACACAGCCAGGGAAGGGGTCACACACAGTCCCTGCTGCAGAGCCCATCTGTGCACAGCTGCCTGGGTCTGACTGAAGGACAGCAATCAATACTGGGCTCAGAGATGGGGGCACAATAGCAGGGACAGAGCATTGGTGCTGTAACACAATAGTCAGCACTGTTGGTGTGGCAAAGAAGCTTTATTTCTTTTACAAGGCTCTTGCTCTGGACAGAAGGCTGTACATTTTAGTTGCTCACAAGTATCTCAGCCCTCTCCCTGAAAAAATCTCAGCATTCTTCATTAATTAGTCCCTATTTTAACTGCAATGACTGTAGTTGAAGTCAGAAAAAGAAAACATTTCTAGAAGAAGCAGAATTTAGAAGCATTTCTCATTTTTGGATTGCTTCATTTCATACTTTGATTTTGAGGACCTTATGTTACAATTAGTTTATAGACAGGACAGCAAGGGCAGTAGGTATCTAACAGGTAGGTATCTAACAGGTAGGTATCTATTTTTCTCACTTTTTTCAGTCTTTTTTACCTTAGGATGATGAGTTTCCCCCATCTGAACAGCCCCCTTTATGTCAAAGCTTTTGCAATTCTCCTTCATTGCACATATTGACACTTTTCTCATCTCAGTCCTCTAAACACTTCATGTTTGCCCTGTGAATGTTTGCAATTCAGAGCATTACCTGCTCCTGAACTGTGAACAAAAAAATACCCAAGAAGAATATGTTGTTTTAAATGGCAAGACTGAATTGAATGTGTTCAATTCAGAAGAGAATGAAATAATTATCTGCCAAAAGCTGGCAAGCTGAATAATCACAGAAAAGCAAAAAAAAAAAACTTGAAGGTTTCCAAGAGATTAACAGCAACTCAGGATTCTTTCTCTCTAAAGAACATACACACAGAAAACTGTTCACAGTCAAATTTACTGGGCTCTTAAATCAGATTTTATTTCTTTATGTCCCATTGCCAACACCTCCTTGTAATGCACCATTTCTCAGCACAGCCTGGGTGGAATAAAAGGTGATCAGAGCAAACCATGGCCACGTCAAAAGATTCAATCTGATTCAAGCACAACTCTGCCTTCCACCAGGGACAAACTGCACTTTCACAGTGCAGAGTGGGCAGGAAAAAGCTGCAAAAGGCTGCAGGACACTGACAGATCTTTCACCACAAACCTACACAGCACAGGAAGAAAACCTGTAATTTGTGGTACAACACAGCAAGAGCCACGTGAGTCAGAGCAGCACATGCATGGCCAAGACTGGAGCTATTCAAGGAGCATGAGAAAGTTAAAGAAAGATCAAACACTGCTTTTATTTTCCAAGAGAACTGAAGGGATTTTGCTGCATTATTGAAGTGTTTTTAACCAGAAATTTTGTCTCAAATCCAGCTTTGCAGACAGGAAATAACTGAACTTCATTATGCAGTGTTCCTCCAGCAGGCTGATAAAGCAGAGTTTATTATAAAATATTGCTCCTTCCTTGTATGACAGCATTGTGGTGAAACCTGGACAGATAGGTCTCTCTTCACAAATAAAATCAGATATTCCACTCCTTTGTCTCAGTGTTCCAATTTCACTGCACAGATACAATCAAAGACAATTAGTTCCTCAAAAGAGGAGCAGCTGCAGAAAATCCTGAAGGGCTCCATGCAGGAGTGAAGTGCTGCTGCTATAGCACTAAATGCACCCAGGAATGAAGTTTCAAGGACATGACACTGTCACTGTCACATTTAACACTCAGGGTGTGTGGAGACTGACACAGAGCACAAGTCAAAGGCACAGATGTGCTTGTCCCCAAAATGCTGCAGCTGCTGCTGGGCTTGACATGAAGTCACAACACCTCTGTGTGGCTGAGACACCTGTGTACTGACTTTACAAAAAGTGATTTTGAGTCTGCAATTCTGCAGTTTCTCAATAATGTACTTTTACATTTCCCACCAGCCTCTGGAACATTTGTGTACTCTGATCCATTAGAAGCTGCATTGTGCATCAAGAAAAACACAGTCTGGTGAAGCAGCTTGAACCACAAATTTAACTTTCTTAATGCATGTTAACAGCAAGAGCACTGACAAGCATAATTTCAACCAAAATAGCACTGTAATAAAGCTGCTTTTCCAACTGCTTCCCTTAGCAACTCATGCTCAGAGTAGAGTCAAAATAACAGGATTTATTCCACTTTTATCCTTGCTAGTATTTCAGTTGAGTGTGAAGACATGAAAGAAATTCAGAAGTCAGACTATTTTAAACCCATTGCAGTCGTTGTTCATAACCAAGGGAATTGTACTTGCTGCCACAGTCCTCAGACTTTGGAATTCTAGTATCAGGAATGACAAGTTCCTTTCAAAATACCACCTTTAAAACAGCACTTAGGTATGACCACCAACCCAGTTTTCAAAGATTTCTGGCTTTTTTGCTTCTCAAACCATGCCTAGGGTTAATAAAATACCTTGAAAATAAGCATGTGCTCAGTCCTCAGTAGGGAGAGTCAATCATTCATGCAAATAAATTACTCAGCTTCTCTGGCCAGATTAATATATTCCCAGTCTCCTGTCTTCCAGGACAGGGATTATTTAGTATTTCCATTAAATGACTCAAAACTAACTAAAAGAGGAAAAAAATATTCCAAATAATCTTATGCTGTGCTGTCCTAGTAGGTGAATCCTCCAAAGAGAAATTTTAACCTGGTGAAATAGAGAGGAATTTCAATTACCATTTAGGAAATTAAGCATATTGAGTGCTTTAACAGCTCAATGGCATGAATCAAGCTGTTAAGATGTTTTATTTCTTTTTGATGCTTTCTGTCCAAAATTACTGGCCAAGCAACATTCCAAGAGCAGCAGCACATTCTCCAAGGGCACCTCAAGAGAAGCCATGAACAGATTCATCCTGGCAGTCCAATCTCATCTGCAGCACTCAGTTCTAATTTTAATTTCTGCCTGCAGAGCCTGACCATGTGTGGGTACCAACATCCAAGTGCATAGCAAAGTTCACTGGGCTCCCCTATCCACTTCCAGTGCGTGGAGTTTCTGAATTATTCACAAACACAAGAAACAAGAAGGGTCACTCAGGCAGGATGCTGCCCTGGCTCCAGAGGCTGCACTCCAGGAGCCTGATGATTCCTGCATGTCCTGGTTTGAAAAGGAAGGGAGTTTTTTGGGATGCTGCATATAGAGATTGTATCTCTGTATCACTGTATCTGCTTCTCCCCTTGCATTAGAGCACTGCAGATCAATAGGAAAAGCAGTAACCCACGGCAGGGCAACCAAGAGCTTTCAAATTCTTGACAGCTGAACTTGAAAAGAAACAATTCTGGATGAACTGTCACAGATCAGCAAATAACTTTTCATGCCCTGTATTCTGCTGTCCAGAGCTCTCCATCACTCCCTTCACAATCCATACATATGTATAAAAATCATGACACTTGTTCAAAGCAGCATAAAAATCGTGAGACTTGAACAAAGCAGTGTGATCTCAGTGGCTCTGAGGGATGTCAGCTCACATGGGAGTGATCAGCTCGGGGGCGTGCAGGCAAGAGAGCAGATGGTTACAGTGGATACACCTCAAAGAGCTCCAGAAATAGGGGTTTTGGTAAGGTAACACTCCCAGGCACTGGGAAGAGGGAACGTGAAGCAAACTGCACGTTGGGCAAGCACAAACATCTTTAACACACAGGCAGTCAGCTCTCTGGAAAGAGCCTCCCCTGTGAAGCCAGCTCTGCAGGGACAAGTCCTCCAAGTGTCACTGACAGATTTTATGAAAATCCTTTCGCTAGGATTTTTCTCCTGAGAAGCTGAGAAGCCTCAGAAAAGAAATGTAAACAATAACTATCTGATGGCTGTGCAGTGTGGTCCGGAGATGCCTACCAACAGATGCATCTTTGATTGGTTCCATGTGAATTCCAATCAGGATCCAGCTGGTGTCAGACTCACTGGTCAGTCACAAGATTTTATTATTAATTCTGATGTCTCCTTTCTCTTTCTTTAGTATAGTTTTCGTATATAATTTTCTTATACTATAATATCATAAAATAATAAATCAGCCTTCTGAAACATGGAGTCAAGATTCTCATCTCTTCCCTCATCCTGGGGACCCTCAAACACCTCCAAACCCCAAGGACACATTCAGGGTCCCAGGCAGGCCCTGCTCCCCTTGGCTTGGGGCAGGGACCTTCCCCTCAGAGCAGCTCTCCACAGCAGCCCTTGCTCAGGAATCTTAAGTGGTTTTTCTCTCTGTTGTGTTTTCAGCTCATTAAATGTTCTCATTTACAAAGAGAGGAGTTATTCTCTCTTATTGCTGGGAAACAAAGGCTGCTTGGCAAGCACTCAATTCTAGAACTCTCTCTGGGAAAGATGGAGAAGGCTTTAGTTACACAGACCACAGCTGAGGCTTGTGGGGACTACAGACAACCTGTCCATGGATGGTTGGGTATCATCTAAACAAAAATTTCCTTTATGTACCATTTCTGGTCCTCAACAAATATGAGTTGTTTAACAGCCCTTTGATTTCTCTGTACATCTTAGCACAGTCTATGCCATCAAGATATGACCAGTCAGAGTGTAAAGGACACTATGACTTACTTTAAAAGGGAAAAAAAAAGAATTTAGGCCTTCCATTGCAATTTCTACTTTAAAAGTGTTCAAATAGAACTAGAACAAATACACTATAGCTTTTCCAGCAAGATTCACCAATGGTGAACCTGCTGGCTATCAGAGCAAGATCAACAAACAAAATGTTTGCTTAACAATTTATCACTGAACTGTAAGTAATTAGAAAGTACATCAGGAAATACCTTGTGTAGAAGCAATTTGAATTAAAAATTATAACTCTTCACCTGAAGGAGAGCTACTGCAGAGATTTTAAGGATTAAGACAGATGAAGCAGGCAGCAAGCATTCATTAAAAAGGAAGGCTCTGTTTCATCTTGGTTTGTTAAAAGAGAAACTAAATCCCAATGCCCCACATTCAAATATACCTTTGTTTAAATACATTCATTTTGCAACAGGAAAAAGCTCTTCCACTCCATGCAGAGCAGAATTCCACAGAAGAGAGGAAAATCCTGCTTTTCCAAGCAGAGCTGTCCTTGGGCAGGGTGTGGGGAGCAGAGAGCTGGCTCTGCAGGCAGATCTGAGGGCACGGCTGCTCTGCGTGCTGGGATGCATTCCAAAGGATTCCCAAAATCCTTTGGAGCTGATATTCTCCTGGCAAATGAGAGTGGACCCTTACTCTAAGCTACAGGAAAACAAAATTTGCACAATTCTCCTTTCTTCCCATCACACTTTCCTACAACTGCATCCTGAGCTTATTTTACTTTGCTCCTCTTGTATCCTCCCTCCATTACAGTCCAAAAAAAGCATTTTACTCTGGAATGGCACAAGTCATTCAAACACACAATAGATTGTCTGCACCCTCTGTTCTGCTCCCTGGTACAATGAAATTTGGCCATCTCAGTATTAATGATGCCTATTAAGTGTACCCAAGATTAAATAAATAACCCCTCTGTAAGTTACACTGAAAAATCAATAGGACAAGTCAATATCAGTAAGACAAACATTCTGCTCTGTTTAGAGGCTAAAGAGTTCCTGTTTACTACATGAGTGTAAGAAGTGACCTGGAACTTTCTAATTAAATGATTTTTAGTGCATTAAGAGTGTTAAGTTTACAGCACTGTTCATATCCAGTCTTCCAAAGCAAAGCATTGCCAAGTAATTGGCAAAATGGCCCAGCTCCTTCAGCTTTGCAGAAGTACATTCCTACCTTAAAGTTCATAAACAATGGAGTTAGTCTAAAATTTTCATAAAGGAGGCTGTAAAAGTTTTATATAATTATGCATCAAATCCTTGGACTACAATTACAATGGCTTTTTTGAAGTTCTGGGGTTTGTCTTTTTTTTTTTAATACACCACACAAACACATTATTATACAAATTAGACAAGTACTAACAAGAACCTACTTTGCACAGATGTTGTTCATGAGCTGTAATTGAAGGTTAATTATTTCTCAAACAGCAAGAGAAGCAATCTTTGAAAACAACCTTGGATGTTCTCCAAGGCAGAGATCAGAGCTTTCAGGTTGAGTATCTGGGAAGAGAAATTGTCAGTGGTTCAAAAACTTACTGCAGCATGATATTCAGATTCTTCAAACGCTGTATTTATGACACTGCACTGAAGTGGTGCTCAAATTTACAGCCCAGGTTTGCATCTCTTCTTCTCAGAAGATCCAGGGAGACTTCCCACACTGAATGAGTCCTGACCTCCCAGGGATTACAGAACCCTGCACAGTCTCTAGGCACTCCCTGGGCTTCAACACCCACAGATGTTAAATAATCTGTGCTCTAAGCTGCTCTTACACCCAACCAACACTGAAGGTCATTGCAAAACCTTTTCATTAACACCACCAGGGCTTCCTTGGGCTTTGTTCAACCATGAAATGCTACAAGGACTTGTTCTTTTCAGTATCCTTGTCTCAAGAAAGCATCTGAAAGAATAACTGGCTTAGCAGCCAGCAAATTGAGCTTCCTCAGCTCACCTTCTCTTCTATGGAATTGAAATGAAATTCCTGAGAAATTCTCCATGAAAGCAGGAGTTGAGGAAAATGAGGTGAATAAGAAAACATTTCTTTTCCTGGCATTTACCAAAGCCATTAATTCCTGCCCTCACCAGCTCCTCTGGCACTCAAGAGTCCTGCATGGAAGAAAAGGTTTTATTAAGTGTACAGAAAAGCATAATCTCATACTTGTCCTCATCTTCTCTTGGTGCCTATACTTGTTTAAGGGGTTCTCTTGATTTAGTCAGGTTTCACTGGAAAGGATTTCAGGCTCTACACTGCTATGAACAACCCACTTGTGCCTTGTGAATGTCCATAAAGAAAGAGGAAGAAAGGATGAGCAGATTTATTCCAACACATTTAAATTCACCCCTAGCTTAACTATATAAAGCCTCAGATTTTATTACTCCCTATAAAAAGAAGAGGGTAAGTCTGCTCTGTCCATTTTTACATATTAGAAGCTGTATTAGAAGCCCACAGTACTTTCAAGTTAAGTAAATACCCAGTGAAGTTTCTTGCACATTTCGAATAGACTCTACCTGTTAAAGTGATCCTTTCTTCAGTGGATGTCACCACTGAACAAACAATATCTATTTGTTCTACCAAACAGGTTAACAGCCCTACCCACGTGCCAAGCAGGCAATTTGCTGCTCAAATCCTAGAAAAACACAGCAAGAAACCTCACAGCTTCACATTCATTCTGCAAATTCCTGAAAACAATGAGGACATTGCCCATAACCACTACAAAATAACTCAGTATACAGACTAAACTCAAATTCAATAACTGCTTTGTGATCTTGCATGAAGGGCTTTGATTCAGTAAATTAAAAATCTCTATGGAGACAGGAAACAGCACAGAAGTTCTCCTTGTGCTTTGGCTCCACTAAGTTACTCTGAGGCCATAAAAATGTGGAGACAATTTTTTCTCGTTCCTGACTTCAAACAGCACTTACCACCACTCATCCAGAACACCAGGGATGTGCATGGGGAAGCAAAACAACCTTTCAGAACAGAGCCAGAAGAGAACTTTATCTCCACACAGTTCTGCAGACACAACCCAGGCTACTTCACACCTATTTTATCTTTTCCAAGTTTTCTGCAGTGCAAAAGGAACAGCTTCATGTTAAATTTCAGGCAAAACCATAGCTGATACACACAGTCAACCACAAAAATCATGAAATATCACTGAAATGGTGTTATAAAGGAAACTGCAGCTCACAGAGTGCTGCTTACACATCACACACCACCCTGGATTTCAGATAGCAGGACCTTTCATGTGTTGAACTGCTACAAAGCACTTCCAAGTGAAAGCAACTGCACCAACACACAATTCCTGGCATTTCTGTTCCTCTCTGTGGTTCAGGCAGCATGGTTACAGTGTTGATCACTTATTGGCTTTAATTACATTCCAAATCCAGACCAAATGCATAGCTTGGCATTTTAAACCGCTCTAAAGGCAACCCTGCAGGCCAGTTCTTGTAACCTGGCTTTGAGGTGGAATGCACTTGGAATCATGAACTCATTCTGGCTGGAAAAGACTTTAAGACCATTGAGTCCAACCATTAACCCAGCACTGCCCTGAAAATATCTCACTGCTCATTGCATCCTCCAGGTCACTGCAAAATGTCACTGAAACTGGACAGATCTCCAAGGAAACTCAGCACAGCATCCACACCATCTTCCCAAAATTTGGTACCCATTTTAGTTTGTCTTGCTTGTGTTTAAACTTCTTTCCTTTGAGGTCATCACACAGAGAAAGCAGCAGGAGTCCTACTGAAACCAAAACATTCTTATTGCACAAAACACGACCCCAAACCATGAGGACTTTGGGACATTATCTCAGTTGTCAATCACAGGACACAGCAACAAATTCACCCCTGGCTGCACAGAATGTTTTGGAGAAATTCAGGCTAAGAATCAACTAGATGGGATTATGCATATTAGTATCACTTTCAGGAACAGGATTTAGAACTGATTTTCTACTGCTGTTAAGTTACAGCAGACATCAAACCCTGCCTACTATCAAAAAGATAGTAACAATTTCAGGGGGGGAAAAAAGCACATTTCCTTGTAGTGATTTAAAAAGTTTACACACATTTCAGAATTTTAGATTACATTTTCTGCAAAGTAAATGTGAAGCAAAGAAGTGCTTGTTTTTCTACCAGCACACAAATCAGAAATCAAGAGGATTTCAGAGGCAGCTTATTGAAAAAATGCTCCATTTAGACAGCACCTGCAATTAAATATCAGTAAAACTCTCAGCCTGTCCAAGGAAATACTTGACAACATATGTTCATTAAGCATTCTTGACAAATCTGAGTTCTACTAAAAATAGCAAAGATTCACTTTAGACTGCCTAAAACCAAAAGCAAGAAGGGGATAGAAGCAAAGGCAAAAAGCAGGAGCAAAAAAAGGAGTTTCTGGGGGACAGGAAGGTCTGCAGCAAACTCCCTCTGTATGGCAGCATAAATGTGTTGGCTACAGAGCTAAAGAATCTCAGCCTTGGTGTTCAGGGTTTTCAAGCATGTCTGAAGTTATTTTAATACTTTAATATTTCATTAAAATAATTTAGGCCTTATAAATAAAGCAGGAGATTCAGAAGAGGTTCTGTTCTAGGTAAGTGGAATTTTACTGGTAGTTCACTGTTGAGTTATTCAGCTGTGGTCACCAACTTAGCAGAGCAAGCAAAGAGCCTCTTTCTGCACCAGAAGGAAACAGCCAGACACAGAAACCTCAATTCTCATCAGGGCTGGGACCAGTCAAGCCACCCATGCAGGGTCTTTCTACTCTATCCCCCTCATGCTCCCTTCCCATTCAACATCTGGGCATTTTCATTTCAGAAAAGTGCTCAGAGAAGTTCTACCAGCAAACTTACAGTGTCCTCATGTTGCATGGAATGACACTGGAAGGGAACTGGCTCATGACTACTTGAAAATCACTCTGCTACACACAGATTCCATCTTCTTCCAGATAAAAATTAAACTTTTGATGATTTAATGCAATTTTATTCAAAGTTTTGATGGCAAAAGGTACACCAGTTCAGCAGGTAGAATAAATTGGGGATAAAGGATGCAACCTGAAGAGAAGGGTTAACATTCCATCTTCTATCTGTAAAAGATGATCTTCAGTAACCACAGACATGCCTCAACATGACTTTAATTTGAAGAGTGGTTACTCTAAAACAGATCTGAGTCATCTGTGGTTTGCTTAAATAAATTTACACAGGTGGAATTGTGTAATAATTGATTCTTGTATGGGAACCTAAATGTCCATCTTCAGAAGACACCTTAATGTGAGGGCAGGACAGAGGAGAAAGTGGACAGCCTGTGTAGGAATTAGAGTTACACCTGTTTTGCCTTCCAGGCACACACAAGAGAATCCTTAATTCTCCTCCTCCCTTTGGGAAGTCCAGAGAGCCCAAAGTGCCCAAGTGCCCCTCCACTGAAGAGTCAGCAAGACAAACTTCAACTGCAGCCTCTGCACAATCCTGAAACACAAACCTCTAAAATGAGAAGCTGGAATAGAGAAGTTGGGCAAGTACCACTCCTTCCTCAAGAAAAACAGAAGGTTAAGGACAGAAAACCCAACAACCACGCTGAATGCAAATAAAATCATTTTAATCTTCCTTTCCTTTGGAGTAAGCTGGGAAAGCCTGACCATTCAGGTTAGGCTGGCTTATGACTGAGAGACCAAGATCAAATTGCTGGTTAGAAAACAACTGGCATTGCTCTGCTCTAGACTGAAGGTGGAACACCGAGGACAGACTTCACAGCTGGGCTGCTCCAAGCTGCTCTTCACCCCACACAGATCTTACCTGGCCTCGTGGGGCCACAGCAATCCCACATGGACCTGCAATGTCACTGTAACTTGTTTGTATCAAACACATTTGCGACACTATTTATATTCAGAGAAAAATGCCTGCCCTGCCCGTGTTCCCAGCAAGACAGATGGAAATCAGTCTGGCCCAGAAGCCACGTAGCTCCGGGCACAACACTTTGTCTGACAGAATGTGCCCTGCAATTAAAGTCAACTTCAGTAGTTCCTCTGAGAGGAAACTTGGCTTCTGACCCCAGCTGCACAGGACACGACTGTTTTGGCTCAAGGTTAAAGCACTCTGGAGAAGAGGCTGACCTCCAAAAGAGCATCACAGCAAAGGCTGGCGACAGGCCAGGAAAGCTGCAGTGCCTGGAGACCGACATGTGATTACTGAGGAATGGGAGCTATTCCCAAGCACTTCCTAATTCTGTGCGACACTGGCAATACACAGCCCTTTACATAACACAGGAACATATCTCCCTGTGAATTTTTTAAAAGACATACATAAAAACAACCGTAAATCATTAAGCTTGTCCTACCGTTTCTTTAATTACCATTCCTTGTCCTACAGCAGCTGAACAATCACAAGCACTGCTCTGTGTTGCCAACAGGCATTTCACAGGCACGGGGTATTGTCACATTGAAAGCAGAATTTGGTGCTTGGCTTCCCCTTTCCTTTTCCAGTTAACAAAATTGCGTGTTTGGTTCCTCTGCAGTCAGTTTTTTACAATTCAGCTGCAATCTCACTGTGTCCACTGAGGATCTATTTTTAGAACAGTCAAATATTCCTTGCTGCTCTATTGTACCACGCTTAAGCCTCACTTTTATGAGTCCTATAATTAGTATTCGTCACTTGTTTGGTCTTAGAATCACAGACACTTTCAATAAGAAGGTCTGTTACAACGTGTTTAACATCTGGAATATGTTGGGCTATTTTAAATAAAATTATTACTGTGCAGACAAAATCTAATTTATGAGTGGAGGAGGACAGGATGACTACAGCACTGCTACAGTGTGGGTGCAGAATACCTCATTAAACCATTGCCTGAGAGGTTAAAGACTTGTACCAGCACAAGGAAAAAACTCTCCAGACTTTCCCCCCCCTTCCATGAAGGTTCAGTGGAACAGGTTTGACTTCATTGCCTCAGACTTCACCCACCAGGTTTTTATTTGGCCCAGAGGCAATCAGCCTCTCAGCACTGCACCAGTGATTTCCCTCTTGCAGGACTGTCAGTACAGTGAGCTTCAGCAGAAGAACACAAAATTAAATAAATAGATAAATAGCAACACCTTGGTTTGGCTTTTGGATCACCAAAATATCAACTGCCAGGTAGAAAGCAGCCATATTATGTTAAGCAAATAAATTAATAAGTTTTAAGTTCTGACTGTTCACTAAAGTCAATGGAATGCCAGCAAAATGCAGCATGATAGGGTCTGGAGCTTGCACACTATCTACCTCAAGCTAGGAAGTGTAACAAAAAAATACCTTCCATCCATGTCTGATGTATCAGGAGACTCTCAAAAAGGTAAAAAAAACTGATGGTGGAAAACCAAGAGTACAGAGCAGCAATTCCTCATGTGAAATCATAAACTACTGAACTAACTAAGAGCAGCACCATGAAAATGAGTAATTTATGACCTGAGGGAGGTACCTGGCAGACCTGGGAGGGCCTGAGCCAGGCTGGGCTGCCTCTGCAGACACAGGAGCAGAAGGTGTGAGGCTGAGCAAGCTCTGCCAGGCTCCAGGGAAAGGATCCATCTCTTGACAGAGCGTCATGAAGCACCAGCTCCTGCTGGAGGGTGTCAGCACAGAGTTCACTGGGCTCCAGAAAGGATTGGCAGCACAAGAAATCAAGCACATGAGATGTTATTCCTGACAACGGCACATTCTGGACCAGAAGGGTTGTCAAGACACATTGCTGGAGGATGAGAGAGTGTCCTAAGAGAGTGTTACCATATGTTTATCTCATTCCTATCCCCTCCCCTGGAGGCAGATACTGCCCTTGGCCACTGCCTGAAAGGCAGCACTAGCTTGAGAAGTCTCATGGTGCAATCCAGATCTGTGCTTCTCATTAAGAGACAGAATAAAAATCCAAATTCATCATTCAGATATCTCAATAACCAGGTAATACCAGTGCAAGATCCATCACTGGCATGGTACAGCTTCTGCACCCCAATAAAACACAGACAGAAAACACCACCTAGCTTCAAAAGATAAGCCAATAATAATAATAATTATAATTTAAAAATAGTCAAGAGTAATTTGATTCTTCCCTAAAAAGAAATTAAATGTCAGAGATTACAGACAATCAGTTCTTTGTTCTTCACCCTCCTTTACAGCAAAGAAAAGCAAACAAAAGCATGAATTGGTTTAGTCAACACAGAACAAACAAATTCAAATGAAATTGCTTTAAATCTTGTTCATTACAACTTCGGTGGCTGCGCCACACACACCATGAAACACTTCAATAGAAATAAGTAATTTCATAGTGCCTTGAATTCAGTAATGAAGAACTTATCTACAGGCCAATGAATTGCACAGCAAAGACAGTTTTGCAAATTATACAGTATAATTCACACATTGAATGAAATAACCTGAAAAAACCATCATCTGGAAAGGCTCCTGCTGCCTGGTATGCCTGAACTGGACCGAATGTCTGTGGCATTTGAATTTTACACTAAACGAAGGGACACAATGCACACAAGAAAGGAAGTGCTCTCATCAGGAAGCTGCTCCCTTCTGCTGTGGCATAAACAACTCTAAATGGCACATTGCCACCCTGACCATCACCAGGGAAATACTCATTTGCACAAAATGAGATCTGTTATTGTCACAGAGATATGATCTAATACTCCAGCAGCAGTGGGCACAGCAGAAAGTTATCAGACAGGCTGAGATGGTGAGGTTTGCAGTGCAGCTTTCAACTCCTGCACAAATGGATCTGCATATATTCCAAAAAGCATCCATACATACTCAAGTTATGAGAGCATAAATACCAACCAAATGAAAACAGCTGTAATTATCCAGTAATCCATAACCCTACAGATTGAGATATTTAACTTCATCAATCTGTGACAAAACCTTGAAACAGTTATTTAAGAGAGCCCAAACATGTATAATTGAGAATTGAAACAGTTTAAATAAAAATTCATTTTTAATGCAAAAGAGTAGCTTCTCTTTGCTCCCTCCCACAATCCCTCTGCTGTTGTCAGAGTTAAAGCTGGTAGCCCAGTTATATTTTTATTTTCAAATTTGCATATATATAGAACCCAAAACTAATTATAATAAAGTCAAACCCAAGAGAAATCCAAGATAGAAAATGCTCACACATGAAGTTTTATACATGAATACAAAGCAAGACAGGCAGCCAGTCCATTCACATGTGATTGTTCCAGCATACAACATAGAAATTTTTAATTTTCATTTTTCTGAAGCAAGGATAGAGCCCCCTTTACGCCAAAGCAACTCACAGAATGCACAACTCCAAACCATTAAGTGCAATTTGCAAGTACTTTGCACTGCTAAATAATACCTGAAGGCTGCTGCATCAGGTTTCTAATGGCCCCTTCATTCAGTGTTACAACAAGCAGCTTCTGCATTTTTCAAACTGCAGATCTCTAATTATTTCCCAACGGACTTGAGGGCTCCCAGAGCGCAGCCCCAGTGCCAGATGCCCTGCTGACTCCTCCTTCCTGCAACCAGCTGCCAGCAGCTCACCCACAGCACAGGGGGGGTGAGCACCTGCTCCCACAGGGCTGCTCAGCAGCCCTAAGGGCACCCAGTGAGGAAACGGGCTTGACAAGGAATTTATCTTCCTTTTTTCCAGGACAGCTCTGGCCCAGCCTGTGTCCCTAGGCTGGCTTGGTGCATCAGCTTAGCTACAATGGGAAACCACATTTGGGTGATATTTCTCTGACCCTTAGAAGAAAAAGGCCACAAGCTGAAAAACTTTGTGAACTGGGCTGAAATCAGCATGACTTGAGCAAAAACTGTGCAGAGAGAAGCCAAGAACTTGAGAGCTGATCTCAAATTGTGATGGCTTGCTGCTGGCTTGTGCTTTTTTGGCAGTGCTGCTGCAGTGGGCCCAGAGGATGCCAGGCTGTCCTCCCAGCCATGCTGCCACCAGCACCAGTGGGCCCTTGGCAGGGCTCTGATCTCACACACTGACTGACTGCTGATGGCTGAAACCAGCTGCAGTTTGACTGTGAGAAAGTCAAATTATTAAACTACCTGTAACAGGCCTTACTTCATATTTTACATGAGCTGCTAACCTGACCTGTCTTAACTCTATCACAAAAACGAAATAAAGTGTTAAATAATTCAGCTCAACATCCTAGTTCTTAATTTAGAACACATGCACAGTATTTTTAAACTACATGAAAAAACTGCAAGACAAATTCACTTGGGAGAAAAGGAAATAGACCATTTAAGACCAACCTGTAATTAATTTCAACTTGAGCTAATTAACAGCTTTCCTTGCATATTCTCGGAAGATTCATTTTACATTCAGAAAGCAAGAGCTTAAAGATTCCATCCCTGGCCTCCCTCCAGGAACATACTGACGCCAAACCAAGTTCAGAGCAAAAGCAATCCTGGTTACAACAAATACCCCCTCAATTCTGGGTTCCAGATTCTGGACTCTGACTGAAAGTGATTTATGGAAAGTCCTTGGGCAGCACAGACTGCCCAGCAATATGGAAACGCCTCATTCTGATCTCTAAGCAACCTCTGGCTTCTCACTGAATATGTTTTTTTAATCAATCCCCAAAAAATTCACCCTATTTCTTTCCCACAAGGTTTTGAAGGCTTTTACACATGCTTCTTACTGCCTAACCACACATTAGCATGAAGTTATTATACCTTCTCCAGACTGTAACTGTAGAACCCTGAGTGTCCAGGACTCTGCAGGATGTGTAACCACTTCTTTTCTGCCAGATTCCCACATATTTAGGAGTTTTACTCAAAGGCAGCATCACTTGGATGGATCAACAGATCCTGGAGCAGCACTTCACAGCAGAGCTAAAACACCTACCTGCAGGGGTGAAAAGCTTGGAGTGCTTTCAGAACAAAACACAAGAACTGTTTTGATACATATTTTCCTTTCTCTGACACCTTTCAGAGTGTGACAGTAGTGGTGGCTTAGCCTTTAAAGTGTAAAGGACTTGTTAAAAACTGACTCAAAGCTTTTGGTGAGCAAGAGAACTGCAGCTGTCAGCTACAGTCAGGTCATGTGCTTGCCCCCCCCAAAAAAACAACCAGGAAACCAAGCATGGAAACAGCTAAGCAGGTCACAAAATAACACAAAATAACACATGAATTGCACTGTTAGCTGGCTGCTAAGTCAATATTTTTCCATAGTACTTAAGTGAACTTTCCCATTTGTTACCCACAGCTTATTCCAAACAAGTGGCCAAATAATCATTTCTTCTTCCATTGTGTCTAACAGCACCAACATCAAGCAGCAGTGAAACTGCAGGTATTTAATATAAATTCAGAAATTCCACACAAGGTTCTGCTCCACCACAGCTTTACCAACACATTTCCAACAGCAAATAAGGCTGAGTTTTCAACTCAGCTTTTTCAAAGACAGGAAGCAAAGCAGATGAGACTCAGGGAGTTCTACAGCACAAGAGAAAACAGCTCAGAGGTTTTGGGAGCAAACACTCAAGTTTATTCCCTTCTTCAGGATTTAAGTATCCAGGACAAATTCTCAGTAAAGTACATTGCATCAGGGGAATAGAATACTTCTCTATATATTTAAAGCCTACTTTGTGCTTTCAAAAGCACTTGCAGAAGAGCTTCCTTTTCCTCAGCAGCCTCTCAACCCCTCTTCACATGATGTGTGAAATGCATTTTTTCCAAGAAAACAAAATGAGACTGGAAGGAATAAAAATGGTGAGTGTTTATGAGCAGGTGTGGCACTTAGTTTGATATAGTTTGAATTTTTTTTAAATGACTTTTTAAAGTAATAACTTTTATAGTGAAATAATAATGAACTGCTGATCAGGAAGCTCATTACAACCTAGATCAAGGGATTATACTTTGATCTGGAAAAACAGATAATTTTTTTTTTCTAATCTACTCTTATCACTGAAGCGTATTTATCCAATTTACAATCTTATTACTTACCTGTACTTTAGGGATACTTTAATTCATGAGATACACCTTAAGAACTATTTTTTAGATCTATAAAGCCAAAGAGAGTCAGCCTGATGTCCAAAGCAGCAAATTTGAACCATTAAAATGATAACATAATCAAAGGCACTACACATTATACTTACTAGGAAAGATTCATGCTTGAGATAGTTCAGATATTCCATCAGAACAGTGGCAAAATAAGAGATCGATTTTTTAAAATTCACATTATTTCTGAAGCTAAGTGATTTTGACTGCAAATAGGACATTTTCTAAATGGGCTGAAGAGCAATACATTTTCCACAGAGCTTTCAGAAACTTAAAAAGAAAAATCCCGCTGGTCAATGGTTCAATCCAATCTGTGCTTTTTCAAATATCTTATTTATTTTCCATTTGCATAAATTCCACCCTTGAAATGCCATTGCAAGTGATTATTCATTATTTAAATTTACTTTGGAAATTAAACTCAGGGGGAATTATCTAAAGTATGTCAGACTGAAAATGAGCTGTGAATCTCCAAAGTTAATTTTAGCCTTATGTGTGTTAAGGAAGATTCAAGTTCTTAACTGCCTTTTAATATTAAGAACTACTTATTCAGCAAAGTCCCTGTATTACTTTAAATGTAAACCTCTTTAAGCTAATATTAAAAAAATTGAATCTGTAATCTTTAGAAGTTTTATAAAAGCAGCTCCTCAGTTTTTCTCTGGTATATTTAACCTTGGTAACTTGACAAGTGAGTCTAAGTAAGCAGCCATTTTTCCACATTTCAGCTGCTTCCAGCATTACGTAAACTCTGAACAGGAGGAGAAGCAAAATTCTATTCAGTCTCCTGAACAGCTGGGCAAGCTGCTGCTCTGGGTGCTTTTTTAAATACATATCCACTAACACACAGAGATGCCAATAAGTTAATTATGATAGATATTCCACAGAGCAGCCAAAAATCATCCTGTCAGCTTTGGAAACTATTTGGTAAAATCATCTGGCCTGGGTTAGGTGTGTCAGACTAAATTGTGGTAATTTCTAGCCTATGATTCTAAAATCTTTTCAAGTTTAGGAAATGGTTCCATTAAAAGATTTGCATCTTAAGCATTATCTGGAACCACACAACTTGCCAGTAGAAGGAAATTTTCAAGGGAAGTAGCTTATGTTAGATTTTACACAGCTGGACTTTAATGCTGAGGGAAGGTAGGAAGCTTTGAAGCAATGGATGTCCCAGCTCTCTCAGAGCTCCTCACCAATCCCCAGCTGGGAGATAAGGGGTCAGGCCTTGAGGATATTGTCAGAGAGATATATTAGGGTTCAGCACATGAGTTTTAGATTTTAGCGGAGGAAACAGCAGAGAAACTTATCTTCAACATCAATTTAACTCAGGAAAAGAATTTTGACTCTTGTCTATTTTAGAAGTCTTTATATCATAATTGCCTGCAAAACACTTTTGTTTTGACAATCGTGGCTTTGATCAAAGTGGAATTAAATTCAGTTTTTTGTCTTAATATAGAGCTGCAGTCACCCTTAGCAGAGAACAAAGTTCCCTGGGAGCACACTAGAGCTGCATGAATGGAATGCTGATTGTGCTCCATTCTCCCTCAAGTACCTCTTGGAAACCCAGGAAGGGGAAAGTGGGGAAAACGGAAATTTGCACTATAAATGACCCACTCTGCAAGTGGCATTTTCTCAGTGCCTTCCAGAACAGAAAAATTCATGTTGATTTCTCGATATTAGTTTGACTTAATGAGTTCCAATTTGCAATTGCAACACGTATCATCCAGGGAATCTTCCCAGTGCACATGGGATTCACTGACACTGGTGAACTTCATTACTGCCAGAGAGAGAATTACCTCTGGAGTATCACAGAATGCCCAGGGAAGGGAGGACAAGTGGCCAAAGAAAATTTTTAGAAGTACTCAGCGCCTGAACACAAAGATAAGACCTCACACAAGAGCCAGGCTTGAAACAGTGATTTTTGTTAAGACAGTTCAGCACACAGAACACTGCTGCCACACTGACCAAAGTTTTCTCCAGAGATTTGTTACAGACAGATGAGTATCTCTGGGTGTGGGTTTAAACCTCTGTTTGAGGACACATTTTCTCAAGGGCCGGGTGCAAATAAAAGAGAGGGCCAAAGGAAAATCAAACACAACATAATGTTAAGTCATTTTGTGGGTGCTTTAAATTCAAGCCTGGTATATGCCAGGCTGTTCCTCATTTCAGAAGAGCTGCTGGCACTGTTAAAATAACATTATAGCACTTTTTTTTGTTGAGAATATGCAATGTAGTGCTTCAACTTCAGCGAGCACAGAATTTGACACAAGTATTCCTCCCAGAAACACTTCATCATCTTATGCAATCACTGTTCAACCAAGAGGAAACAGTAACAAAACAGTAACAAAAAGCATCAAGCTCGCATTTACTGTTTATACTCTTCACAGAATTTGGCTCACGGACTCCTCCACACGCTTCACAAAATGCATGGCCAGTTTTGATGGATCACCAGCAGGAATTTTACAAGTTTTAAAAATCACTAACAGCAGCAATATGGCAGTGGGAGGATGTTCATCCAGTGCTCACATTCTGAACAAGTACAAGTGATAACCCACTGTTCTGACACAGACTAAATAAATCAGATGTATTATTGCTCAGCTAAACTTCCAGTCTCTGAAAGGATCCTGTCTGGCTGCTCCTTTTTATAAGCATTCTTCTCCTCTTAGTTCACTTTTAATTTTTAACTATTATTTTATCCTAGTTGCATACCTACTACAGCCTCTTGCCGTCTGAAGAAAAGCTTTAACGTAAGGGAAGACTTTATATTTGTTAAATATTATTCTTCAGATATTATCCCCAAGACACAGAACAGTTTGAGAACTCTCAGTTAATACTAATAGTCAGAAGTGTTTCTAATTAGACCCAGCAAAGCCTTGTGGACAATTCTGATATCAGCATTTCAACTCAGAATATCCTTGAAGAAATAACTCAGGAAGAATTTTTGCCTTCAATTCAGCAGCAAGGTAAAGACTCATCAGCTTAGCAAACAACCAGGGAATTTCATTTAAGAAACTAATTTAGCTGATTGATCTAAGAGCCAATATAACTTCGCTGAAGGCTAAAGTTACAGACACCATCAAATTTCACTGAGAGACCACCTGAAGCCCAGCTGTCAGAGCTACTGAAGTCATAAAAGACCTTACATAGATCACAGTCAGCTTCTTCACTGCTCAGCAAAATAACAGCTCTGCCCTGAAGTGTCTGCAAGAGCAAGACCTACATGTGTAACACTGGAGGCCGCCTTAGGAGTAAGATAAAAAGAAATGCAAGTATTCCCTGTAGAGTGATCTAATCCTTTTTTGCCCTGTGACTGCAAAGGATCACTTCTGTAAGGAACCCTGCACTCCAACACATGTGATCTATCTAAATATTTACACTATGAGCACTATTAAAACTCTCTCTGAAGCCATTAAACATAGTATTTTCAGCAAGTGAAATCAAACAATTATTATTTAGATTACAGTTCACTTTTAACTGTTTTTATCAGGGAAAAGCTCCTTAATTGCTCTCTGTAACTGATAAGAGCCCCACAGCTGTGGTTTCAACTGAATATACTTTAAAATGTCAAATACCTACTTCTGCTCTGTTCTCTAAAAGGAAAGAAAAGGGAGGGAGAGAGAGAAAAAAAAGGGAACCTAATTAAATTTCTTTCTTTCCATTACTATTTGTACCACTATCACACCAATTAGCAACATGCACCCAAAAGGCTTTTTGTTCATCTCTTTGGCCTCCCTACCAAGTTTTTTCTTCCCTTCCCTCAAAATGTTTCCAGTGTCCTTTCTCCCTTCTCATTCAGGCATATCCTTGCTTTCATGGCTTGCTCTGTGCTCTCTAATCCTGTAAACGCTACACTGATGAAGATATCACCATAAGAATGTTTTAATCAGTGCACATGACATTTCCTCCTGTTCTAGAAGAGTCTGCCCCCAATAATCAACTCCCAGCACACTTCAATCCTACTTTTGCTCTAACTTCCAAATACATCTGTAATCACTGCCTAAACTTTGGCAGAAAAGGAGAGCACATTATGTTAAGAAAATACTCTAGGCAGAGAAGAAACCATCGAAACACACAGCTCTCATATTCTGCATTTTGTTTTCAGCTTTGTATGTTCTACAGTACCTATCAAACAAAGCCCAGCAAGTGCTCAGCAACACAAGGAACTGCCAAGAAGGAAATCACAGCAAAAATTAATACTTACAGCCATAATTAACTCAAAAGGGTGTTTATACACCCGTACGGGGGACTGGTACTTCTGCACCATGGCTGCAGTTTAGTGAGATCAACTCAAACCTGAAAAAGAAATTTTAAAAACCATCTGTCAGACGTAGGAAGCCATTTTCAATTTTCTCTTACAATTAGTCTGTGCGTGGTACCACGCTAGCAATTCCACAGGAAATCCTTCACAATTCCCTGACAACCTCTTTTAAGACCCAACAGGGGCCCTGAAAAGCTCTATGTATATATATATATATATTTCTGTCAGAAATGACTTATCACTTCTTCCAAAGACAAGATAAAATTAGCACATTTTTAGTCCACTTTTAGTAACAAATCTTCAACATATTTTATGACTCTTTGTCAGGATGGTGACATTTCCTGTGCTGCTGCTGCTGAGAACCAAACACTGACACATCCCAGCGACAGGCAGAGAAGCATTTCCCAGTCCCCCAGCACGGTATGTGGGCTGCCCTGCTCAGAGCAGGGACTAGGGGAAAGAAAAAACAAGACAGAAATACAGAAAACACAAAAAGAGGTTTAAAAAGTAAGTGTAAAAATGCTTGCTTGCAGAAAGAAGGAAAGAAAATGGATTACAAAAGCCCACTGATGGATCAACGGCATTCCTTGATCACCTCAAAACAAAAATTTGAAACTTTTGAGGAAAACTTATGAGATAGCTGGGGGAAAAAACTTCGAGAAAAATTCCACTATGCAGCCAGAAAAGATTCACTGGCAACACGGAGAGGAATTACTCCAAAGCCTTCGTGCCTGCTCTACCCAGCAAAGTGCTTGACCCGAACTCTCTCGACTGCAATTACGTTTATTGAAAAATCCTGGCAGTAGCACTCGCGTATGAATGGCGGGCTGCGAGACAGCCTCATTTTAGCGAGAAATGAGTTTGCTACAGCAAGAAATGAGTTTGCTACAGCAAGTTCGCTTCGCTTTTCTGTCCGGAAGGCGCTGCGGGAGCGCTCCCGGCCCCGGAGCTGGGGCAGCGCGGCTCGGCGGCTCCCCGGCCCCGGCCAAGAACAAACCCCCGAGCCACAGGAAAGTTCTCCGGTATCCCAGCCCCGAAAAGAATTTACCCATGACTACCCTGCAATTTTTCTTTTTTAAAAAAACCAAACACCTGAATCAGCACAAACAGCCGCAAAACCTCTCTAATCCCCGGACAAAAAGAGTTACACAACAAAGAAACTCCGCGGAACCGGGACACCCCGGGAGGGGACGGGATGGGGGGACACCGGTGACAGCCCTGAGCTCTCCCGGAGGGCTCCGGGACACCGCGGGAGGAGACGGGATGGAGGGACACCGGTGACAGCCCCGCGACACTCCGGGAGGGGACGAGACACCCCGGGAGGGGACGGGATGGAGGGACACTGGTGACAGCCCCGCGACACTCTGGGAGGGATCCGGGACACCCTGAGAGGGGACGGGATGGAGAAACACCGGTGACAGCCCCGCGGTGCCCCAGAGGGCTCCGGGCCACCCTAGGAGGGGGCAGGATGGAGGAACACCGGTGGCAGCCCCGCGACACTCCGGGAGGGGATGGGACACCTGTGACAGCCCCGCATTGCCCCGTAGGACTCCGGGACACTCCGGGAGGCGACGGGACACCTGTGACAGACTCGGGACACTCCAGGAGGGGACGGGACACCGGTGACAGCCCCGCGCTGCCCCGGGAGGGACCCGACCAGAGCCGCCCGCCCGGGGCGGCCGGAGCGCAGCGGCCGCGGCGCCGCCGTGACCCCCGCCCCACCATCACCACCACCACCACCCGTACCACCACCCGCACCACCACCATCATCACCACCACCCCCCGTCCGCCACGGGCAGCGCCGACCGCTCCTCGGGGCTCCCCGCAGCCAGCGCTGAGAGGAGCCGGCAGGGAGCGGGCGGACAATGGGAAAGTTGCCGCGGGGCAGGGGACGCGGGGCAGGGGGACGCGGGGCAGTGCGGGGGCCCCGGGGGGCTCGGCGCCGTGCTTACCGCTCAGAGCCGGCCGCGCTCTCCCCTCATGCCGCCGAGGCAGCGCAGTCCTGCGCGGGAGGGGCGCGCGCGCCGCCGCCCGTCGTTCGCGGTGCCGGGCGGGGGCGGGCCCGGCGCCTGCGCGGGGCTGCCAGGGGCGGGGACGGGCGGGGCGCATGCGCAGTGGGCGGCGCGGGGCGGCCGGCGGGCGTGAGGGAGGAATTGTGCGGGCGGGGGGGTTCGTACAAATCCTCGAGTTTCAGGCCTGCCGTGGGTCTAAGGGACAGCTTGCACTAGAGGAGGTTTGTTCGAACGCTGTCCGGCTTGGCCTTGAGCACTCCCAGAGTCACAGCTGCTCCGTTCCACTACCTCGCCACCCTCACAAAGAAGAATTTCTTCCAAATCTCTAATCACCGTATCAGTTAGGATGGAAAAGACCATTGAGATCACTGAGTCCAACCTATGACCTAACACTACCTTGCCAATTAGACCATGGCACTAAATGCCACTTCCAGTCCTTTCCTAAACACCTCCAGCAATGATGACTAAACAAATCTAAACCTCCTCTCTGTCCGTGTGAGGCCATTCCCCCTTGTCCTGCCCTGGAAAATGCTCTTCCCCCCATCTTTCTTGCAGGCTCCCTTCAAGAACAGCTGGAGGCTGAGTGAGGGGAGGTTTAGGTTGGATATGAGGAACAGTTTTTCACCAAAAGGGTGACAGAGCACTGAACAGGCTCCTCAGGGAGAGCATAGCACCTTGGTCATAGCACCAAACCTGTCTGAGCTCAAGGAGCATTTGAACAGTGCTCTCACATGGTGGGATTCTTGGGATGTCCTCTCCAAGGCTCGGAGTTGAGCTCAATAATCCTGGTGAGTCCCTTCCAACTCAGCAGATTCTGTGATTCTGTGAGTCTGTACTGGAAGGCTGCAGTTAGCTCATCCTGAAGTCTTCTCCAGGCTGAACAATCCCAATTCTCCCAGCCTTTCCTCATATCAGAACTGCTCCAACCCTCCAATCATCCCAGGTCCATGTCCTGTGCAGGAGCCCCAGAGTGTTCCAGGTGGGGTCTCACCTGGGTGGAGCAGAGGGGCAGAGTGCCCCCCAAATCTCAGGATCTTTTGCTGGTCGCCGTGACCCCGAGAAATGTTAAATGTCTCTTTTCCCAGCCCGAGCGCTTGAAGAATGAGTAGGAGCTCTTCAGTTTTTGGTCTCAAGGTTGTTTATTGCATCTTTTTTATAAAAAAGTTTTCTCCTGCCCTGCTGAGGTCTGTCCAGAAGGACAGTTCCAGGCACTCTGCCTGCCCCCAGGGTGGTGTTATGTCTTTATACTAAAAACTGCATATACAATGTTTACAATTACTTTCCAATACCTATCACCTATGTTAGACAGTGATCTTCTACTCTAAACCAGTCTAAAAGTGCCAATATCACAGCAGAAGATGGAGGCCAAGAAGAAGAAGAAGAAGAAAGGCTGGACATGCCCAGATCCCTCCATCTTGCCTCCTGAACCCCCAAAATCTACTTTTTCACCCCGTGATAACTTCACTATTATTCTACTTAAACTGTTGTGGCTTGCTGATCTTCATATTAGGTTGGTAATTTGTTCCATGGGTCATAATCAAACCCACAGGTGTTTTGGGCTCTGTGCCAGGGCTTCTGAGCCCCCTGGCAGGGGTCCTGGCTGTCCTGGACAGCCAGAGGGATGTCCTGGGTTCCCACACCCGAACACAGAGAGTCACAGACACACACCGTGGGTGCAGGAGGGCATGGACAGCAGGACATGGCACCTCCTGCAGGTGTCTCCCCTGCCCTCAGCCCCCTGAGCATCCTGTGGTCCCACACCCCTCGTGGCTCCCTTGGCGTGGGGCTCTGGGGGCTTCTGGCAGAAAAGGAGGGCACATTATGTTAAGAAAAATTGGGGTTTGCATTTCGGGTACCATCAGTGACAAGGTCAGCTTAGGGTGATAGCACAGCACAGTGTCCAGGGCCATGGGGCAGTGGGAGTGCAGGGACCCACCCCAGTCACTGCTGGACCATCTTACCACCTCTTCCCTGTCTCTGAAATCAGCCAGCATTCACCCAGCTCAGGGTATATGCAGTCTGGGACACCTCAAAGAGCTCAGTCTCACACCATGAGTGGTTTAGCTGTGATGTACTAAAAGCAAGAAGTACAATTGTGCTTTTTACAGTACCAGAGTATCACAAACAGTGTTAAACTAAGGACTTGAAAGTTAGGAACTTGTGTCTTTGCTCCCTTGAGCAGCACTACTGAGACATGTTGTTTACCCACAACATCTTTTATTAATGGCTCACTCCCTTAGAATATAAATCTACTAGAATTCCGAGTCGTATCCTGACATTTTGATGCAATTCTTTCCCTAGGAAAGCTGAATTTGTGGTTACCACAAATGAGGGATTAAGCTGCCATTCTTTCTTATACAGACCTTGTGTCTTTTAAAGTTAGTCAAGCATAGCCCCTTGTCTGATCTGAGCTAGTCCTTACAAGAAGTTGTTTCATGTTGAGAGATTGTTCCTCTGAATCTCATTTCTGTTGTGGCACTTGGCCAGCTGCCTTCATGTAGCTGGAATTAACGAGTTAACTGTAATTATATTTAGTTATCTGATTGATATTCCATGCCATTATGCCTGCAACATCCTTTTCCTGCTCTGAAAGCCTGAGATATAATCCTACTGGCATAGCAGGGCGAGGAATTTACGCCCACTCAGATTCCTTTTTGTTCGTAACATTTCCCTCTTTAGATTCTGGGCAATGTTTTAATTCTTACTGACTGCCTCTATTCTACTTCACCCAATGACCAGGTAACCAGAAAAGCTTTATTTGGACTTTTAAAGATATTTGGAATTTATTGATAAGAGTGAAAATCCATAATTTAATGTCTAAATCAATCTTAGTCTCAGCTGTTTGCTGCAGAAACGACAATCTTAGCAAGATAGACAAAGAAGAGGAAAGTAATAAAAGTTTACATTTTTCTATCGTTGTTTATTTTCCTGTTACGTCTTCTCTTATGGAAGCTCCAGCCACACATTGTTAGGAGGAATATAATGAATAAATGTGTGGGTGAAATGTTTCACGAAAGCTGTGAGGCATGCTGGAGACTGAAGCCCAGAGGACACAGGCTGAAAGTGCAAACCATTCCATATTTTCAGAAAATTAGGAACACAGGCTGCTAGATATGAAGGGAAGTTTGGCCTTAGGGAGGTTATGCAAGGGCAGTCACTTCCCTCCATCTGAGCACTTTCCCCGGACTGCATTCCTTCACGTCATGAACTTTAGTTACACAACTCAAAGCAACTGTTAGCTTGATTCAGGCAATATTGCCATGGAAATTAATGAGAACTATTGGTAGTCCATCCTTTACTATTAATAATAACTAACTGAAAGTGCATTTGCTTGGGAGCAGTGCGGGGCTGATGCATATGAGAAAATATTCAAAATGCCTCTCAGCTGTGCTGGAATGCAGCTCAAGCTCCTGGAATTTGCAGGCAGGAACTTGCTCTGGTTTCTTTTGTTTACATCCCAGGCAGTGAAGAAAAGTGAAGCCATCCTGATTTCTTACTGTCCATCAAGTCTCATCTTCAGAGCTGCTGTACTAAAGAGAGGAGATTGTCAGCAGTTCATGACAAGAGAGAATGTGTTCACTCAAGGTCTTGCTGCTAAGCTGTACATTTATTAAAATAAATGGAAAAGGGATGAGAGTTTGTGTTCAGACACACTGAAGTGCTTCAAGAGCCATTCTCTCACAAATCAGTCCCGTCTGAGTCAGTGGAATTTTTTATGTAATACTGGCTGCATTGAAATAAATACCTGCCTCCTAAACCTTCAAAGCCATGGAAATGGTCCCAAACGATAACACTGCCAGCATGATGGAAATAATAATAAGCATGATGAGTGACAAACAGTTAATGGAACAGAGTTGTGCCCCGGGGACATTGATTCTGGTTTGCACAGAGTTTTTATTTAATGCATCACGGGTATTTCACTAGGTGTCACCATTTTTGCTTTCCCTTGTCAGTCTAGGGAGAGACAAACTGGTAAAGCTGGGTATGAGGATGTGTGAAATCCTTTACCCCTCTTCCCTTAAAAATAACTGTGACCCCCAGGTTCAGCCCTCCAGACACAGACCTGGATGTGCCATCCACTACAGTTGTACATATTTTTGTAAGCTCTCTGGACAGCCCGTACAGGGGAAACAATGAACAGCAGGAAAAATTTCTCCTCATATCTCTGGAGATCTTAAAGCCCTTTATAATGGCAGGGAAGACACTAATAATCCCAATATGCAGTATAAATACTGAAGCTCACAAAATGCCACAGGATAAGTCTCACAGTAAGTCAGTATGAGAAAGGAGACCAGAGCTCCTCACTTCCTGGGTGGTTCCCTTATTTCCAGATATTCCTGCCTTTTAGCTCTGCAGTAGTTTTCCACTATTCACCAGATTGGGATAAGGGTAAAATATCTCCAGACTGGCCTATGTTCAGAGAGGGGATGTTAATATACAATACCAAGAGGGTTTTACATTCCATGATGAGATTTTTATTCAGGATTAAAGCAGCCTTAGTTTACTATAGTTTATTGCACCATAAGTAAAGGTGTATTAACTTCATACCACTGTTTGATTTATCTGAGCTTTCCCATAGAAAAACCTTAAATGACCTTGTAGACTGGAGCCCTTTATTTCTTGATGCCACAAACAGGCAGAAACATGTTTTTTCCTGTCTTCTCAAGTGACTGGTAGGAAAATTGAATTGTAGCCTGGGAGCTGGCCAGGGACACCAGCTGCCAGTGCTCGGAGTCCAGCAGCTGACATCAGAGCACCGGCCCCATTGACAGCAAAGGTTACGCAGACAAACATTAGCAAATAGGACCAAGTCCTGATTCATAAAATAGATGAGTTGGGCTGAGCATGGCACGTGTCCCAGACCTTATTCCCAAGCTCTCCCTGCAAAGCCTGAACCCATCCAAGGCTCCCTGCCTCGAGTCTGTGCTGTTCAGGAGCGTGTGATGCTGAAACAAAAGTGAGCTGGTGGTGCAGGGGGGGCTGCTCGTACAGAGATAATGAAATGTGAGGAGCTGTGCAGTGGGTATTCTGGGTGAAGAATTAGATCCAACATTTATTGCAATACATGTATTGGATGTTTGTAACACATAAAAGCCTGATAGCACTGTTTTCTTCGGGGTTTGTGAGGAGCAGGAGACACCCTCTGGGGCCCCCACTGGGTTATTTTATCCCTTAGACATCACGTTAAAGTGAACAGGTTAAAGAGAACTCATCCCCATGACCTTTTTTCTGGTAAGGAAAATAAAGGTATAGGGAATGCAGGGAAAAACACTTGGATAATAATTAATTTGCTAAGGTATTTTATTGATGCTAAAGATGCCAAGCTCATAATACAGGGAGCTGGAGTTGTGAGTGAGGAAGGTTCACTGGGCTGTTGAGAATGCCCAACTTTTCTACTTGCCTTTGCAAACAGCCCTTGTGTCCCATGCCTGGGAGCTGCCTGGTACCTGCCTTCCAGGGAACAGCCTGTTTCCAGTTGTCTCTTTAAATGACTTAAAGAACTGCCAGGATCTGATCACTCATTTCTTAGAAAAATAGGAGTCTCAGCCAAAGGCTCACAGAAACGATGAGTAAATTTCCTTTAAAAATAAAAACAAAGGCTGTTTACCATCCCTCCTTCTAATGAGTCTGACAGTACAAATACTCTCAGCTGCTTCAACAAGCACTGAATCAAGCTGCTGGGTCACTCATCAGGTAGAAACTTTGTCCCTATTTGCCTCTAACATGTTGATAATTATTATTTTTTTAATGCAAGTAATAAGAAACAATTCCTATTAAAAGTATTGCACAAATCCATTTTCTTTTAAAGGACACACTGACTCCACTAGAGCTGGGTCTGCTCCCTGTGGGCAAACACAGCACCTTTCAGTGGAGCTCTGTCAGGACAAGTTGCCTTTGTGACTGCTGCTCCTCCAGCACCACAGTGCCTGTGTCTGTACAGCTTATTCCTGTGCCTGGAGGAAAACGAGGCATTATGAGGCACTTGCGCACCAAAATAACTACCAGTATTGCTATTTTAGGGTTTATTTTTTAACTTGCAGTCTGTGGATCAGGCCTGTGCTGGCAGCCTTCGTCCATGTGAGTCTCAGAAGTTGAGAAACACAAGTTTTGTGACGCTGTTTGCAGACCCCAGAAACGCTGCTTATCATCTCTGATCAGCATCATGCTTTGCATGAATTCCGGTCCTGTATCCAAGGCAATCTCATTATTTGCTATACACGCTCAATCTGCTGGCTAATTTCTTTCTCCTTCTCAAGGAGGAGGAACTTTTCTGTTCTCCACAGGCATGCCTGTGTTTAGGAGATTAAAGAAAGCAGGCAAGACACAAGAAGAATGTCACCCCATGGCGGCGGCGGCAGCCTGAATAGGAGCACAATTCCGAGGCAGATGTTCCTTGCAATTGAATTGTCTGTGTCAGTGACTGAGAGCTCAGCACTCTGGAGGGGTGTGAGGTGGAGGGCACGGCTGAGCGGAGGGCTGGCTGCAGCTGAGGAGCTGGCACAGAGCAGGCAGCAGCTCTGCTCATTCTGACACGGCTGCAGCATTCATCAGTCTCGGCCTCGAGCACTGCTGGCTGCCTGTCCTGGAATTAATTTGGCTAATGTAGCGCGTGATGGAAAGCCACGTTTGCAATCTCTTTGCCAGGCAAGGCTGGAAGGATTGATAGCATCCTCTGTCCCTGGTTAAGAGAACTCACAGCAGAGCTCCACTGAAGGGACACCCTCTGAGCGTGTGGCTCCATCCCCCAAGAGAAGGTGTTTAACACCTCCTGGCTCCGGTGATTGTCAGAGGGAGCCTGAGGAGACAGGGAAGAGGTGGCACTGTCACAGCTCTGGCCCCTGTGCAAGTGGGAGGTGTCAGAGTTTTTTCTGAGGGCAGATTTCAGTATCAGTCTCCAAATAACTTGTTTTGACAAAGGGGATGGTCTCCAGCACAGGATGCCTATTTGCAGTCATGGTTACAAGCTGGTGGCTACAGACTAATGTGTGACCACTAAGTATTTAAGTTGTCTAATGAACAGCTGTTTGATTTGCTTTTGGTCACAATCAGGCTGAGTCTGAATTAAACAAGAGCCCAGTGATGGAAAGGACTGAAATGCTCCCAGACAACTCCCTGGACAGAGACTGGAAATGCGTCCAGTGCTTTCCTTGTGCCCAATCCCCGACACCCCCCCATGCACCAGGGCCATTGTGGGCCTTTGCTGCACCACTTCTGTGGGGAGCAAGGAAAGTGAGTGTTATGAAGCCCCAGGAGGAGGCAAGAGGCAGGTGAATATGGCAGCGGTGGGAGATGAGGCAGAACCAGCCCAGCAGAGGTTCCAGAGAAGCAGAGGACAAATCTGCCCAGCAGTTCACCCAGAGACAACATCCAGCTTGGAAAGCAGATGAGGATGCACAATAGAAAGGGAGACCATCATCTATCCATCAGAGCCCCAGCTAAATTAATTTTGTGTCACAGTCAGCAGGAAAGGACTTTTTGAGGGAGGCTGAGCCCCTTTTACCAGTAACCACTCAGTGAGATGCCCTGGGTGAGCAGCTGTGTGCTCCCCCTCCCCACCACTGCCCTGGCACGTTCAGGGACACAGAGAGAGCTGGAGCTGATTGCAATAAACCCATTAGCACATGGATGTGAGCCACAACACGGCACTGTGCAAACTAACCCAGAAGGACGTTTGCAATGTAGGCAAGTTAATTACCAAAAATAACCCCCAACCCACCCTGGTTGCTGTGCTTTGCCATGGGAACAATATTGTGCATGTGATCACATTCAGCAGGACATAAGCAGCCTGAGGGTCTTTTTACATTTGGCTTGAAAAGGCTAAAAATAGACCCCAAACCACATTCCTTTTTAGCATTGCCATCTCCTATGCCTCTTCCTATTCACTGGCACTTTTACATGCAAAGCAGCATTGGGGATCCAAGGCCCCATAATTAGACTCCAGCCTGGCAGCTGCAAGTGGAACAGCTGGAGGTGTTATTTTTATGGGTTATTAATTGACTCCATGAAAGCCCAGCAAACAGAGAGCCAGGGAGCTGCAGCCCACAGCCACATGACAAGGTCTTAGTGACAGGAAAAGATAAAATAAAAGAGAGAACACAGAATCCTAAAGCCGATTAGTTATAGCAATTTCTCCAAAGCTAAATATAGGGAAAAAATCCTCTCCCATCTTCAGCTCCGTTGGCGGAGATGAGAAAGCACAAGGAAGGAGATAGACAGAAATTTCATTTTTTACATAAACCCTCATGGGTTGCAGAGAGAAACTGCTGCTCTGGTGACACTCCCAACACTTAAATCCAGCTGTCCCTGGCAGCTGCCCCCTGAGCAGCCCTTTGCTCAGCACTCACAAGTGCAGCTGCCCTTGCTCCAGCCTCGCTGTGCTGAGCAGGGGAATGACACAGGGAAGCTCCCCAGCCATCCCAGTGCCCAGTCATGGCCAGGCTGGCACAGCCCTGGTGCCTCTCTGCCAGGCACAGGGTGAACCTGCAGAGCACCCCCACCAAGGGGCTGAACCACCCACACTGCCCCAAACCAAAGCAGGACAGAGCCAGGAGACTTCTTGCCTCCAAGTCTCCTTCCTCCCTGCCTTTCCTGCAGCTGGGGACAGATGAGGCTTGGGGACAGCTGAAGCCACCTGGGGCCACAAGAGAAACCTGTCATTAAGAACTGGAATAAGGAAAAGCTCTGGGTGCTGACAGCATGAGGGGATGGGATTGGGTCATCACCTCTGCAAAACCTATTGTACATCTAAGACCCCAGGGAAATAAATGACAGGCAGCTCCAGCAGAGGTGCTGAGAAGCTGGGAAGCTGGCAGAGCATTTCAGATTTGTGGGAAATTAATTTAGCCCTAGTCTGGATGCTGACAGCCAGCAAAGCCCTCTCCCCAGGACAGCCCATGTTGCTGGCCCAAGCTGTGAGGTCTTTGTCAGACCTCAGGTTTAAATTCTGAAAATAAATCACTGCTGTACAGCAGAGGTGAGGTAGCACCTCTCCCAGAGCAGAGTGCCAGGATCCTGGCACTCAGCATCCCCTGCGCTGGCAGCCAAAGGGGAGGGAAAGGCAGTGGAAAGGCTGCTGCTGCTTGGGGGCCAAAACTCAGCCCAAGAAAGCTCCTTCCTCATCAGAAGGCAGGACAGTCCCATGTTCCACAGCTCCAAGACACGGATTTCTTCCCACTTTCATCACCCACACAGCAAGAGAAGCACCAACCCCCCTACCCCCCTCCAGATGTATCTTCACAATGTTCAGTCATAGGCAGTGGTTAGAAGAGGGGGATATTTCTCTCCAACCTCCATGCTTGACACTAGACACCCCTCTGGGTGGGTTTGGGGTATTTCCAGTCCCTCCCATATTCCCAACTGCACAGGAGGCATGTTTTGTAATGTCACCCTCTGGAGACCATGTCTGTGATAACCAATCCCCTTAGACATCCCTTCAACATGAGCGTGCCCTCCTGGCCCAAACCCACCCCTGGGCTTGCTGCCAGGGCTGTTTTCCATGCCAGCCTGGCAGTGCTGGGACTGTCCTCAGGCAGGAAAGCTCCTCTTCAAAAGCCAGCTCTGCCTCGTGCTGTGAACTGTCAGAGCTCCTGCCAGGGGCCAGCACTTCATTCCTGTAGGATGGGGTTGGGGTTCGGCCTTTATTTGCAGCACGGTCTGCCTGCCCAACCCCCCCAAAACACAGCTAGGCCATGGGGCTTCCAAAACTTGGATTTCATACTGTGATGGAGCCTTTCCCCAGGCTGGGGGTCCCCCAGGAACAGAAGTGCCAGGGGCAGGGGGATAGCCCCAAAATAGGGTTCCCATGGGGCAGGCAGGGCCACAGGGACCTTCCCCTCACCCAGTACTTCACCCCAACCAGGCAATTGCTCTGTGTCTGACAACACAGGAGCTGAACCCCCCCACTGCAGGAGAGAAACCAAACATGTCACAGAGAGTTGTGGTTCTGCCCTGTGTCCCTGTGGTGCTGCACAAAGCCCCTCTCCACCCCCTTTAACCCTGCAGGTGGGCTGCAAGCACACTGCCACAGCAGGGGAGCTCAGCATCACCTGTGGGACCCTGCTCAGGCCTGGGGAGGTGCATGTTGCTCCTGCATCCACAGGTGTGGCAGTCCCAGCTCTCCCCAGGCTATTTTCCCTGGTAAGGCTCAGTCTGTGCCATCTGTGCTACCATCACACCTCTCCGCAGGATCCAAAGCCGTGGTTGCACAGGGACAGACAGCACTTTGGGGACAGCAGGAGGAGAGGAGGCTTTTTCCAGGGGGTGTCACAACCACAAGTGACAGTGCTGGAGAGCAGAGAGCTGCTGGCAGCTGCCAGGGTTGTGAAAGTCTTTGGCCTTCATGGTGTGGGATGGGGATTTGGGAGCAAAGCACATCAAGCAAGCTGAAGACAGTGACATTTTCCTTCCTAGCTGCTCCATCCGTGCCCACACAGCCAGTGGGATGACTCTGTGCAACTAATGATGCAATGTGGTTAGTAAACAAATCATGCATTTGCACCAGGAAACAAAAAAAAAAAAAAAAAAAAAAAAAAAAAAGAGGAAGAGGAGAGAAAAGAAAGAAAACAAGTCACATTCTGGGCTGGCAGCAGGCAGCAGTGAGCTCTTTAAAAATCTGCTGAGGAAGGCACTTGCATAGCACATGGTTTGGGCAGATCAATGAAGCTGCAAAGCAGCCTGGCAGGCACACAAATCCACTTTCTAATGAAATTTACAGCAAGTGGAATTTAGGTCACTACTCGGAAGCATTCAGTTTATTCCAGGCAGCTTTTAAAATATTTAAGAAATAGCTGTCAAATTAAGCCTGCTCACCTCTGACTGCAAGGTCCAACTTGGAGCCATGGCAGATTTCTTAGCTATGGCTTAAAATATATATTTTTTAAGCTTTCTTTGCTTGCCCCCTCACTTTATTACCACAGCACAGTGATTGGCATCAACTCCTGCCATGCAGTCCTGGCTCTGGTGGGAGCTGGGAGTTCTGAGGATGCTCAGGCTGTGCCCAGCCCAGCCTCATCCATCCCCCCAGGACCAGGGCAGTGAGACACCAGACATGTCCTTCCTGCAGCTTGTGCCCAAAGGACTTCAGCTGCTGTTGAAGGAAGAGCAGTGCTACAGCCAGACCTAAAAACAGCTCTTGAGGGAACAGCTAAAAGCAGCGTCTTAGCAGAGGTGAGCCTTCACCAAGAGGTCTGGGCTGCACTGCGGGTTGCCAGCGCTGTTCCCAGATGTCACACTCCAAGAGAGCTGCCAGAGCATCTTCAGTGGGGGGTGGAGGGAGAGGAAAGGGGGCAAACAGGCAGTTCTCTGGCTGTTTACCCAGCAGAAGTGGCCACAGCCTTCAATCTCCACACTCACAATTCCTGCAGAGATCAGAGCAGGCCAGACATTTCTGCTTCCAACAGGGCAAAGTTCAAACCCTTACATAAGACAGACAGTGGGAGCTGATTGCTGCCCCAGCTTTAGGTCCAGCCAGGCACAGAGCTCAAAGTTCTTCCAGCCTCAGCACAAACCAGGAGCAGAGCAGGGGAGAGCAGAAGGCAGCCCTGAAGTGGGGCCAGGCTCAGTGTGAGGGGAGACACCCCAGGCACAGCCAGGCCCTCTCTGGGCTGTGCTCTGGAGGATAAAGAGGTTTCCCCATAGCTCACCAACCTGCCCCACCTTGCCCTCAGCTTGTTCCCCACAGCCTGGGCATCTCCCATGCCCACAGGGAGGGGTGCTCCCCTTCCACAGGGTCTGACCAGATCCCAGCACAGCCCCAATGCTCGGGATTTGGCCTGGCTGCAGGTGAGGTATAACACAGGTTCCTGTGCAAACACCTCTGCCTCCTTCCTCATTACACACATAAATACCCATTTCATACTCAGCTGATGGAGGATTTGGTTGGCTGGGTTATGATCCTGGCTGCTGCTCCACAGCTGGCTCTGCACCAGGATCTGGCACGGGGGGGACACGGTCTCTGACCTCCCTCCCATCAGCACTCCCAGCCATGGATGAGCACACCAGAGCACACTCAGACACCATCCCTGTGTTCATCCTGCCCTTTCTTCCCCCTCATTGTCTCTCCTGACACAGCTCCATGTCCATCCCTGCAGCTCTCCTGCCACTTTTGCTCCATTCCTTGTCCATAGGGATGTTATTGAGTCTAGAAATGATCCTTGGATATTACCCAGCTCTCTGGGACCCCTCTTCCCTCTAGGGCATTTACCCATAGGATTCCTCCAAGAGGGTCCCTGGAGAGGCCAGTTAGCTCTTCCCATGCCAGGCTCTGACTGGACATCCCTGGCAGCACATGGAGGCCTCGGGCCCTCCCGACACCACAGAGCTGCACATCCCACCCCCTGTGGAGCTGCTCCCATCCCACATGGATCCAGCTCCAAAATGTCACAGACCCACACGGTACCAGCAGCTGCAGAGGAGCCTTCTCGGGACTTTTGCTGCTCAGAGTGACCCCAAAATGTGTCAGAATGTCTCTTTTTCCAGCCCAACGGTCAAAGAAGGAGTCAGAACTCTTCAGGTTGTTTATTGTTTATTCTCTGGCCTGCTGAGGTCCGCTCAGCAAGACAGTCCATTGCACTCTGCCTGCCCCCAGGCGCTGTTATCTTTTTATACTAAAAACTACATGTACAATATTTACAATTACTTCCCAATACCTATCAGCTGTGTTAGACAGTGAGCTTCTACCTTAAACCAATCCAAAAGTGCCACCATCACAGCAGAAGATGGAGGCCAAGAAGAAGGGGAAAGGCTGGACATGCCCAGATTCCTCCATCTTGCTGCCAGAACCCCCCATTCTAAAAACCCCAAAAATCTGTTTCTCACCCCATGACAAACTAATTATTATTCTACTTATATGTTCATGCCTTGCAGATCTTCATATAAGGCTGGTAACTTGCTCCATGGGTCATAATCAAAACCACAGGCTCTGTGCCAGCGTCTCTGAGCCCCCTGGCAGGGATCCTGGCACTCCAGGACAGCCAGAGGGATGTCCTGAACTCCGACATTACCTGTGTCCCTCCACAGCCACAGCATCACCTCCTCGCCCAGACACCCAGCTCTCCTCTGGGTGCTCCCTCAGGCACTCAGTGCTGCAGCAGGGCAGCACTGCTGGGTCCAGTTCTGCTCAGGATTTCGTTCTTAGTGAGACACTTGGAGGCACAATTTAGCAAGGAAGAAATCCTACACTTGGCCAAGGAGCCAACCTGGAGCTGAGCTGCACATCCTACAAGCACAGGGAGCACACACAGCCCAGCAAGCAGCACAGCCTTATGGAACTTCACAGCACACTGCTGTCGGGCTTGGCTTGAGAAGGCTGCAGAGCAAGTGGAAATTCCCTCCAGGAAAGGAAATCTAGGAGCCAGGCTCTTGTGCAAGTGAAACATTTGTCCCTGCTGCTTAGATAAATTTTTCCCCCCAAGAGAAAGGAGAGGGAACTTGGAATGTGCAAGTTGTCCCTCCAGGAAACCTTGTCCAGGAGCTGGGCACTACCTGATCCAACCTAGAGCAGAGCTGCCTCCCCTGCACGCTCCAGCTGCTCCTCCTGGCTGCAGGCTGGCCAGGGACATCCCATGGCATGCCCCGAGCTGGCTGGCAGTTGTGTAATGCAGCCTGGGCTGCTGCCAGGGCACGGAGCAGGATCTCCCGAGGGATGTAATCCTGCCGCGGCCTCGCTGCCTGCACATCCGATAACAGAAAGGCTCCCGGTTCTCCTATTTCCATGAAAACAAAGGATTCTGCGGAGCTCCACACCCTCTAGTGGAGGTGGGAGCTCAGCACACCGAGATACTCCCAAATCCCACAGCTCATTCAGGATCCCATTGCCTGACAGCTGCCCAGGCAGGGCTGGGGCACATCTGCAGGGTGTGACAGCGCCGGGGACAGTGCAGGTGTCACTTCTGCACAGCCACCTGCAGCAGGTAAACACCCGCCTGCTGTGTTCAGGCACAAAAGGATTAAACAAGAAGAAAGTCAACTTTGACAAATGGATTTTATTCATGTTCACCATCCATTAGGCACAACTGCTTTCTATAACCCACAGGAAAGCTGGAGGAGGACTTTCTACAAGAGCATGGAGTGCCAGGATAAGGGGGAATGGCTTCAACAGGCCCAGGGAAGGGTTAGATGGGGTATTAGGGAATTAGGGAGGGTGGGGAGGCCCTGGCACAGGGTGCCCAGAGAAGCTGTGGACATATTCAAGGCCAGGCTGGACTGGGCTTGGGGCAACCTGGGACAGCGGAAGGTGTCCCTGCCCATGGCAGGGGGTGGAAGGAGAGGGTCTCCATGCTCCCTTTCAGCCCAAACCCTTATTCTGTGATAGCCCCAGAAGACCACACAGGTATTACCAAACTGCAAGAGCAGCTCTCACCATCCCGCAGAACCACCTCCTGGTCCAGCCACCTGAAAATAAAAAACCAAGATGTCCAGCCAGGAATGCTAAAGCCAGAGCCCCCATCCTAAACACACATATCTCCCCTGGATCAGTGTTAATTGAAGCATCATCCACCCCAGCTCCCCCTAAAATCCTTCCCAAAAGCATCTCTACCACTTCCAGAGCCAGATCACCCAGCCCACAGCAACAACAAACTGGAAAAGCACTTCTTATTTTGGCAAGGAATGTTTGCCAGGAGCCAGGATCACTGTGGTGCCCTCCCCTCTCCCTTCCCACACCTGCCAGGGCACACAGTCCCGAGGTGTCCCCAGGTGAACCTCCCTGCAGGAGACAAACCAGACATGTAAACAAGAGAGCAAAGTACACAACTTCCAACAACTTCCAACAAAGCCTTACATTTGCTTAAGTGTAGAAACCACCTTATCACTGTTCCCTGCTACGTGGGGAACAAAGTTGCAACTCAAACAGCATCTAGTGATAAATCAAGTAGCCAAGTTCTCATTTCCATACCTGAGGGAGCACCGGTTTGATTTTGGAAAACATTTTCAAAAGAAGACTCAGTAAACATTAAAAAACCCCAACCTAACCCATTTTTCCCTGGATTAGGGGTGCAGCTGTTGTTTGCAGTATCATACATGACCATCAAAATGCTTCATGAATGTTCACACCTGTTACTGCACAGGTGAGGCCCAGCACGGAGCCCACCTGGGAGCTGCTCTCGGGCACGGGTGAGGCTGGCTGGCACCACCCAGCAGCCCTTCCCCAGCCCACAGACCCCCTACCCCTGCCCAGGGGGGCACACGGGGCTCCCACCACTCACCTGCTGCTCCCTCACCTCAGGAATGGCAGCACCCAGTCCCACCCGTGTCACCATCTGGGGCTGAGCCCTGGCAAGAAACCCTGGGACACTCACAGCAAAAACAAACCCTGCTCTGGCTGTTGGCCCTGCAGCCCCCTCCCCACCATACAGCTCACCCCTTACACCCCACAGGTCCCACTCTGCTCTCCCACCCTGCTGTGGGCCCAACACCTCCCCAGGGAGCAGCCACACCCCGGGGTTGTCCTTGCACAGCACCCCAGCCCTCCAACCGACCTCTACACAGTCCCAAAGCCTCCCCAGATCCCAAACCCTGCGGCCCCCAACACTCCAGCCTCCCAAACCCTGCCTCCCCCAGCCCCCAGGCCCTCACTACACCCCAACATCCTCCCTGCACCCCCACAACCCCCCACAGCTGCCTCCCCCAGCCCGCCACAGAACCCCACACCCTGTCCCCTAGGCCCTCACTACCCCCCTTCACTGCATCCCAAGCCCCCCAAACCGTCTGCCCCGGCCTCCTTACATTCACCCCTGCCTCCCACACCATCCTCCAGCCCCACTGCAGCACCCCTGCAACCCCACACCCTTGCCCCGTACCTCAATACCCGCCAGCCACCCTGATCCCAAAGCCCCTCTGCACCCCCAAATCCAGCCGCCCCTAGACCTCCATGCCCTGCACTCCAGTACCTCATTTCCCCACACTCCGCACCCCAAACCCCGAGTCCCCAATGTCCCCCCACCGCCCCCAGCCACTGTTACCCGCAGCCCCCATCACCGCCCCTCCTGCACCCCACACTCTGCCCCCGACCCTCATCACCCCCAGCTCTCCACACCCCTCCTACTCCATCTCCCCCAGCCCCCTCCCCGCACCCAACACCCCGCTGACCCCCAGCCCCCATCACGCCCTCCAGGGCCCTCACCCCCCTCAGCACCCCCGTGCCCGCCATGGCCCCGGCCTTCCCTCAGCACCCCCGTGCCCGCCATGGCCCCGACCCTCCCTCAGCACCCCCGTGCCCGCCATGGCCCCGATCCTCCCTCAGCGCCCCCGTGCCCGCCATGGCCCGGCCTTCCCTCAGCACCCCCGTGCCCGCCATGGCCCCGGGCTCTCCCTCAGCACCCCCGTGCCCGCCATGGTCCCCGATCCTCCCTCAGCACGCCCGTGCCCGCCATGGCCCCGGCCTTCCCTCAGCGGCCCCGGCCTTCCCTCAGCACCCCCGTGCCCGCCATGGCCCCGACCCTCCCTCAGCACCCCCGTGCCCGCCATGGCCCCGACCCTCCCTCAGCACCCCCGTCCCTGCCATGGCCCCGGCCTTCCCTCAGCGCTCCCATGCCCGCCATGGCCCCGGCCTTCCCTCAGCACCCCCGTGCCCGCCATGGCCCCGACCCTCCCTCAGCACCCCCGTGCCCGCAATGGCCCCGGCCTTCCCTCAGCACCCCCGTGCCCGCCATGGCCCCGGCCTTCCCTCAGCACCCCCGTGCCCGCCATGGTCCCCGACCCTCCCTCAGCACCCCCGTGCCCGCCATGGCCCCGACCCTCCCTCAGCACCCACGTGTCTGCCATGGCCCCGGCCTTCCCTCAGCGCCCCCGTGCCCGCCATGGCCCCGGGCTCTCCCTCAGCACCCCCGTCCCCGCCATGGCCCCGGGCTCTCCCTCAGCGCCCCCGTGCCCGCCATGGCCCCGGGCTCTCCCTCAGCGCCCCCGTGCCCGCCATGGCCCCGGGCTCTCCCTCAGCGCCCCCGTGCCCGCCATGGCCCCGGCCTTCCCTCAGCCCCACGCGGCCGGAAGCGCGCCCGGAAAGGCACCGAGAGCAGCCGCGGGCCAGAGCGCCGCGCGGGGCACGGCCCGCCAGGGACAGCGCCCTCGTGCGGCCGGAGCTGGGACTGCAGCCACGGCCGGGAGCCGCCGGGAGCGGAGCCCGGGAACGGGAGGGGAACGGAGCCCAGCTCTGGGGCCTCAGGGCCGGCAGAGAACGGGACCCCGTGCAGCTCCGAACGGCCCGACCGGGCAGGGTTTGGCTTTGGAGCTGCTGGTGCGAAGGGAGCCACTGAGATGCTCCAGGGGCTGGAGTCACGGAGATGCTCCAGGGTTGGAGTTACAGAGATGCTCCAAGGGCTGGAGTCACGGAGATGCTCCAAGGGCTGGAGTTACAGAGATGCTCCAGGGCTGGATTCTCGGAGATGCTGCAAGGCCTGGAGCCCCTCTGCTCTGGAGCCGGTCTGGCAAAGCTGGGGGTGCTCACCTGGAGAAGAGAAGGCTCCAGGAGAACTCAGAGCCCCTTCCAGGGCCTGAAGGTGGCTTATAAAAAGATGGAGAGTGACTTTTTATACCGGCAGATAGTGATAGTACAGGACAGAATAGTTTTACACTAGAAGGAGTGAGGAAGAAGTTCCCTCCTCCCTGGGACAGTGCTGGCACAGGGTGCCCAGAGAAGCTGTGGCTGCCCCATCCCTGGAAGTGCCCAGGGCCAGGTTGTCCCACCTGGGACAGTGAAAGGGTCCCTGCCCATGTCAGGGTGGAATGAGATGGGCTTTTAGATCCTTTTCAACCCAAATCATTCCATCATTCCACTTTTATAATCCCCCCACAAAAGGCAAAATCTCTGCACACAGAGAGCTCAGAGCCTGTTCTTGGCTGGAGATGAAACCACAGGGCAGTTAATACAGAGTAAATCACTATTTTGATTTAATATTCGGCTGATGGTTCTCAAGGCTGCCTGTTTATGTTGAATTGTGCTTCACTTTCAGTGACTCTGACAGCCCCACTCCTGGCTGGGAGAGGCTTTCAGCACAAATACAGGTATCTCTCAAGAAATTTAATCACAATTTTCCCTCCAAGACATTTTGGTATAAACAGCCTGGGAGCAGAATACCACTCCAACACACAAGCAATAACTTGCTCCCTGATGGCTCATTAAAAATGAAGCAGTGTTTAGTTTTATTTCTGCAGTAACACATTTTAGCAGACCTCTTATAAAATATACATACAGGTCCAAGCTGTGCAAAACCTGCATGGGAGGAGCAGCTGGGAAAACCAAGCACCACACCACCAGCAAACAAAAACTCATTTTTGCCCATTAAAGCTTAGTGTGGCCTCTGGGTGCTGGCACATCCCCACAGGGATTGAGTGACACAGGGACAGGTTTGTGCCACCAGCCCAGCCCCACGCTGAGCCAGCTGAGCAGGCAATCCCACACCAGATTCCCCTGGAATGGTGCCTGCCCTGCTCAGAGCCTGCTCTGAATACTGAACTCTTCATTTCCTCCTGATTCTCCTTCTGCCCTTGTAAACACACAACAGGAGTGTTCTACAAATACCCAGGAACATCTTTCCAGTCCCCGTGAAAGCAGAGGGCACGATCCCTGCTTTGCACAAAGAATTGTGATGCAGGGGGATGAATGAAAACACAAATACCCGCAGATCTGAGGAGCTGACTCTGCAAAAGCTGCTTTTGTGCTTCTCAGAGTACAAAGCCCTTCCCTGCTGCCCCTTGACCAGCCCAGGGATCTCCCCTCTCCCAACACAGCCCTGCTTTTCATGCCTTGCTGGTTTAATGCTGAAGTCATAATGCTCAGTGTTCTTTTTTTCCTTACAGATTTGTAGAATCTTTGAGGCTGGAAAAGACCTCCAAGACCATCAAATCCAACTGTGATTGCAGCGAAATCCTTTAGGGGTGCCAGGTACCCAGAGCATGGTGGGAGAGCCCTGGTGATGCCTCAGGTTTGGCTTTTATATTTTTCAGATTCTGTGCTGCTTTAGTGTGTGGGTCTGAGCTTCATATGAGGGGATGGTGAGCTCTGTGCACAGAGCAGGGAGACAAAACAATTCCTGCTCCAGCTGGGCACCAAGGACAAATGATCCAAATCTCAGGCCCAAGAGCACAAACAACGTGGGCTGGAGAGAGAAAAACAAGCAGGGTGGGACTGGATGGGCTAAAGCTGGAATTGGACAATGAACTCCAAGATGCAAATGGAGCAGAACTGATCACAGTGAGAGATCCCGTGCCCAGTTGTGCATTTTGGGACCATTTTGGTTCATCTTGGGTGCAGCCCCGGCTGGGCTCTTGTGCTGCCCAAGGTGTATCCATTGAGGAGATGCTTTTAATAAATCCCTGCTTTATTCTTTAGCCTGTCCAGCCTCTGTTCTAGGTCAGCCTTCACAAGGCATCACTGGAGCCAAGTGTGCAGCGGTTGATGAACCAGCCAGGCTGTGCTGGCTCCCCAGGCACACTCTGAGCCCTCACAGCCTTGTTTGCCACCAGCCTGGCAGGGAGGTGGAGGGACAATCCCAACACCCCACTGTGGGCAGGCATGGCCACCCATTCCCTCCCTGGCTCAGGGCAGGTGTATGCAGAATAAAAGCCTTTCACACCCTTCCACGAGTTTTATTTGTGAGGGTAAAAGCATTTCACACCCATTGCTGCAAACCCTGCATCCTGCTTGTGAAAAACGCCAATTACTTGTTTTTAAAATTTTAAAAGTTTAATAGTAATCAAATGGTTATAAAAATAGTAATATAATTAGAGTAATAAAAATTTGGACAATTAGGACTTAGGACAATATGAGATAATCGAAACAAAGAGTTACAGACAGTCTGGGTACCTCTTTCTGGGCAAAATAAACCCGAAAAAGGACAGTTAACAGAGGATTAACCCTTAAAAACAATAGCTTGTTGCATATTCATACATTTCATACATGATGCATAAATTCCATTCAAACACAGGATTCTGTCTGGTCAGTGCCAGCTTCTTCCTCTGAATCCTGATAGCATCTTCAGGGCTGAGCAAGGCAGGAAGAAGTTCCTTTCTCCTGATAATGGAGCAATAAATTCCCTTTCTCTGAAAGATTCAGGTGTCCTGTGGTTGCTATCTCAGTGCGAGTCCTTTCTTTTAAAAAAGTATCTTACATAGCACAGTTTCTATTTTAACATTATGTTATAACCTAAAAGTATATTTAACACACTACTTAAGATAATTAATACAGCATAACTTTCTAACTCAACACATAGAATATTTATTTTAATATTTGCAAAAAGCCAATCATAAAATACACATTTTTCACACTGCTGATTCCCCCTGTACCCCCCTCGCACTCAGTCCTTTGCCTCCAAGGGAGCCAGGGCCTGGCCAGCTCACACCCTGCAGGGTTCCATCCCTCCTGGGTACAATCCTGCCCAGCTCTGGCTGGCTGCAAACTCTGTGTATCTCATTTGTACAGCCCAGCTCGGGCTGCCTGGCTGATGGCAGGGACACTGCTGAAAACAAACATTCTTTTTTTTTCCCTTTTGATAAAAGAAAACATTACCTCTCCGAGATTTACACAGCAGATCAAGCATAAACCTGAATTATCTCCCTCCTCTCTTTCTCCAGGGAGCAGATAATGGGTGGATGTCTCCATCCCTCTGCTTTGTTCCTCATCACCCAGCTTGGCAGCGTTTTGGTTGCTATTAAACCACACTCACACCCCTTGACATTTAAAGGGCTGTTGTTTGATTGCTGTCACAGTCCTGTACGTGGATCCTTCAACCAGTTCCCTCCTCCTCTTCCCACCCATGATGGATTTTCTGGTTCACTCCACAGTAATTTGCTTTCCTCCTGCTGTGCTCCAGCACAATGCTTTCCCTGTGAGACATGGGGCTTGTGCCACATCATAGCCGAGCAGCTGTGGGCACATTGGAGCTGCCCTGGCTTTCAGCAGTGCTAGGAAAACTGAGCAGCACATGGATCTGGGAGCCTGCTCCTGCTGGGGTTGGACCCTGCTGCCTTTGGGGTTGCTGCTGTGGTGTGGGATGGGCCAGACCACAGATATTCCTGGTGGGGGTCTATAGTATCTGCAGGCAACCCCAACTAGGGGAGAGAATGATGAGGAGGATTTCATTGATATTAGAAGAGTGATTAATTATTTTATTATACTATGTTATATTAGATTACATTTAAATTGAATTTGTTACGTTTTTAATTTTGTATATAACTGTATAGAATTTTTTGAGTGTCAGTTGACAGTTTTGATATACACACATGCTTGGCCCTGATAGGCCAAGGAAACAAAACACTATTATTTTGGGTAACCAGTTTCTAGATTGTATTCTACTTTGGTATAATAGTTTCTATATTGTATTCTACAGGTACAGCAAATAAGAATTGTTTTTTCTTTCTCTGAGGTTCAGAGAATGTGAAATCTAGAAATATTTTTGGGAAGAATTGTGTCTTGCTTTTCTCTGTGAAGAGAAACGTGGCTTTTTTTCTCCTGAGAAGCTATGAGGCCTCAGGAACAAAATGTAACCAATGGTTATCTGCTGCTGTGGAATGCAACAGGTGCATCTGTGATTGGTCTCATGTGGTTGTTTCTAATTAATGGCCAATCACAGTCCAGCTGTTTCGGACTCATTGGTCAGTCACAGGATTTTGTTATAATTCCATTCCTGCTTTCTTCTCAAGCCTTCTGATTAAATAATTTCTTCTAATTCTTTTAGTATAGTTTCAATATAATATATATCATAAAATAATAAATCAGTCTTCTGAAAAATGGAGTCAGATCCTCATCTCTTCTCTCATCCTGGGACCCTGCAAACACCACCACAACTGGGACACCTGAGCCCAAGGCACCTGAAGAGCACTTGTCCCTCCCACCCCAGCGATGAGCTGAAAGCTCAGGGATCTCTGCCTTCACCTGAAAAACTAAGGGAAAATGCCCTGCTCCACAGAGCTCAGGAGGTTGAAGACGTTTGTGTATCTAATAAATTGTTATTCCATTTATTCACACTTGCTTGACTTGCTTGTAGAGAAACATCCCTGAGCAAACCCAGCTGTGCTGGGGAAAGAAGTTTTCTCTCTCAGGCACTTGTCAATGTCCCCAGCTGGAGGTTCCTCTCCCCTCAGCCTGCCAGTTGGGCGGTTTGTGAGCAGAGCCAGCAGAGCCAGCTGGGCTGGTGTCCTCCACTCTGAAGATGACAAATCCGAGAGCTGGTGGCCTGCTGAGGAGCACTGCTGTGGCCAGGACTGCTGATTGCAGCACATCCCCAGTGCTGCCTCCCACCTCCCAGGGGCTTCTTTTTTACTGAAGAATAACTCATTGTGGAAAATTTTCTTCCAGATCCAGTTCTGTGTGGCTCTGCTTATTGTATTTGCAGGGTGCCCCATGGCAGGGAGGAATGATGAATCTGACTCCATGTTCTCAGAAGGCAAATTTATTATTTTATGATACTATACTATATTAAAGAATGCTGTACTAAACTATACTAAAGAATACAGAAAGGATACTTACAGAAGGCTAAAAAGATAATAATGAAAACTCCTGACTCTCTCCAGATCCCCAACACAGCTTGGCCTTGATTGGCCAATAAGTTAAAACAATTCACATGAAACCAATGAAAGAACCACCTGTGGGTAAACAATCTCCAAACACATTCCACATGAGCAAAACACAGGAGAAGCAAATGAGATAATTATTGTTTTCCTTTTTCTCTGAGGCTTCTCCGCTTCCCAGGGGAAAAATTCTGGGCGAAGGGATTTTTCCAGAAAATATGAATGCCACAGTGCTCTATCAGAATAGTTCACATGAGACTCCATTTACTCCATGGTGGAAAAAGTCCATTTTTTATTCACATAACTCCTTTTTATACAGTTTTACAGACCTCGTGTGGGACTCCAGCTGGTCGGGAGCTTGCTTGCCAATTACTTTATTGGTTAGTAAAACGTATTTTACTTGTCCATTAAATCTCTATAAATTATATATATATATATATATATATATATATATATTTATATCTATATCTATATCTATATCTATATCTATATCTATATCTATATCTATATCTATATCTATATCTATATCTATATCTATCTATATATATTTATATATAGATAGATATATCTATAAATACATATACTCTTAAATTGTTTACATATTTTCTTCCCTGCTTCTCATGGGATAGATTTAATGTTTATGCATGTGCTAGTTGTTTTTCACCCAGAAATAGATTGTTATGTTAACAAACTGTTCACACCAGGATTGCTTTCACATGGGCACTTGCAAAGTGCTAGCTTGACAAGGCCAGACACTGAAATAACAGGGCAGGCCTGATTTTATGAGGCCTTTTTCTTATAATTTTTCCATTTTACTGCAATTTTTCCCCTTTACTGTGGCTCTCCTCACAGCAGCTGTACCAGGTGTGGTTTGTCCTCTCCACAGCCAGCACAGCCAGCAGCAGGCTCTGTGTCATGGAGCTGGACAAAACCCTCAGGGACACACCAACACCCTGAGCTGCTCTCTGCTGTCAGGCACATGAATTAACACCTGCACAGCATCCTCAGGCCTCTCCATGGAGCTGGAGCACCCCCAGGGTGGGCTGGAGAGTCCAGCACACCTGCAAGGGTGGCACTGTCCATGCCACAGGGTGCTGGGATCTCTAGATGACATTTCCTGGCTCTGTTCCTGCCTGCAGGATGGCATCAGCACCAGCTGCTCCTCCCATGTCACCTGTTCTTGGGATTTCTGCTGGTTAGACTGGTTTTGAGATATGTACAAGTTTTTTTTCTTATCTTGGCAGCTGAAGAATGAGTCAGGATTCTTTTGTTTTCATTTTCAAGGTTGTTTATTATTTCTTATCTATAACATTCTTTCTTTGGCTTGCTGAGGTCTCTTCAGCAGGACAGACAGAGGCACTCTGACCACCCTTGGAGGTGGTGTTGTCTTTTATACTAAAATCGATGTATACATTATTAACAATAACTTCTAAATACTTATCACTTATGTTAGACAGTGATTTTCTACTTTAAACCAATCTAAAAGTGTCACTATTACAGCAGAAGATGGAGGCTAAGAAGAAGAAGAAGGAGGAAGACTGGACACACTGAGATTCTTCTATCTTGCTTCTTGAACCTCTATTCTAAAAACTTCAAAATTCTACATTTTCACTTTGTGATAAATTCACTATCATTCTACTTAAACTTTCGTGGCTTGCAGATCTTCATATAAGGTTGGTAATTTTTTCTATGGGTCAAAATCAAAGGCACAGGGGTCTTGGGCTCTGTGCCAAGGTCTCTGAGCTCCTTGTCAGGATCTCGAGTCTTCTAGGGCAGCCAGAGGAATTTCTTGGGTTCTGACAACCTGTGGGATGGGGACAGCTCTGGGCTGGCAGTGAGGGCTTCAGTGTCCCTGCATTTTGGGTAGATGTCCAATTCCAGCCACAGGGGGAAGGCTGGCCACTGCAGAGGTGACTCAACAACGCAATCTCTTTTAGTTTGTGCTCAGGCAGCCACACTCTAAAACACTCCAAAGCACTTGGGAGCATCCTGTAGCCTTCAGAGGGAGGCCAAAGTGTTAAAAATAGGTTAGAAACTGTTGTAAAATAGTTGATAATTGTTAAGCATGTACTGTTAGTTTGGTTGTTATATTGTAAAAGGGGTTAAAAGGGCAGTTATAAGAAATTGCAACTCAGTAAAGTGCACCACGAGCCAGCCTGGACAGAACTGCAATGGGCCAATCAAGCACCTTCAACCTTCATGCAAATGAAAGATCCCAAAAGGAAGCCAATCCAGAGGGACAAAATACAGGATAAAAAGGGGGATCTGACCCAGGGAAGCTGTGCTGCTCCACCTGGAGCATCGGGGCCATCGCTGCTGAGCAGCCCCAGCGCCGGCGCTGCTCCATCCTTGAGGGAACGCTCCTGCTCGGCCAGGGCCCCCTTGCTTTGGGCCTTTCTTTTTTATTATAATAAATGCTGAAATCACTTTAGCACCAGGAGCCTGCTCTCGTTTTTATCAGCGGCACAGCCAGAGCTCTGGCTGAAATGATCTGCTGAACTTATCCAAGGAAATGCCTCTGTGTATCCTGGGGATCAGCTCTGCTCTGACACCCTCTTGTTCCACCAAACCCACATTCCTGAAGGCCCCACAGCCCCAGCCAGGCATTGGTACCACTCACAGAGCCCCCACACCCCCAGCTGCCTCCCCAGCACCCCAAAAATCTGCTCAAGAGGGCCACAGATGCGCGGGGAGACGCTTCCAACACAGACGTCAAGGATGAGTTGGTGCCCTTTGCAATCTCCTTCTGCTGCATTCCTACAGAGTGTGGCCAATTTGCATAATAAACATGAGCTATAAATGTCAAAATTGGCCACATCCATGTCTTATTTTCAGTTCAGACTCTGATTGCATCTTTTTGACTCTAACTTGCCTTTGCAAATAGCTGGAGCCTGGCACTCTGTGGCTGCTGCTCTCCTGGATCCGTGGGGCTGAGCTGCAGAGCCCAACATCCAATGTCCTCAGGGCCACCCCAGAGCTCCTACCTTCCCTGCAGATGCAATTCTATGGCTCTGTCTCTGCTGCCTGGCAAGAGTGGGCTCAGGGAGGAGAGAAAAGTGTTGGGCCAGGAGGCAGAGCTGGACAGCAGCCTGGGGAGGTGGAGGGGCTCCTCTGCTCGCTGTCAGGACAATTAATCCACAAACATCAGAGGTTTATGTCCAAAAAGGAGACAGAGGAGTCCTTTTGGCTGTATTCGAATAAAGGGAGAGGCCATGGGGCATTCCCCTGGGGTCTCTCAAATTTTTGGAGGATGCAGCCTCCTTTTTATCCCAATTTCCCTCTCTCTTCCCCATTTCTGAGGTACTTGAGAGGTACAGACTTCCTGAAATGCCTGATACCAAAGATTCCCCTCTAATGTACAACACTCCCTTTTAATTTTTAATTCTTATAGAATTTAGGGGATTTCTGTAAGAAATCTTTTTCTTCCTCATTGTTTCCTTCATCTTTCAATATCCAATTTCATTCATCAGCAAACCTACAGTTTATTTGTAAAGGCAAATATCTTTTTCATTCATCAATCAGTGGAATCCTTCCCATTGTTTCTTTTATCCCTCTTTAAGTGCTAGTTTTACCTATCAGCAGACCCACAGGTTGTTTGTAAAGACAAATCCACTATTCCTCTGCACACCAAGAGGGAAACTGAGGCAGAACCAGGCAGGGATCTGGCTCTCCATGGCAGATCCACACTGCAGATCAGGGTCCCCAGTGCCACCATGGTCTCACCTTGCTCTGCACTGTGTCCAGTGCCATGAGAATGGGAAGATGTGGATTTTCCAAAATGGTGTTTTTGCAGGTGCGGGGTGAGGAGAGACAGCTTCAAACCCTGGCACCTTCCAGACTTATCCATGTACTCCTCTCCTGCTGAGCTGTGGATAAACCCCACACTAATCCTAGATAAACCCACCTGCTGCTCTCTGTGACGGCCCCACTGTGGGCCTGCATCCCATGGCTCGTTTGAGCCTTGTCCCTAAACATTTCCAGATCCCTACAGCACCGCTTCTCATTCCACTCTTCAAATGCAAATGAGGATTTGCAGGAAGCCATTTGATTCACGGGTTCATCCTTTATTTTGGCAGATAGCATCAGTTAAACGCCTGCTTATTTCTGCTTTCTGAGAACAATATAAACCACTTAAGTACACATGCAAGACAGACTGAGCCCGAAGTGCTCATGAGCTGTTTGATTTACCGAGGTGTCTTTATCTTTGCCGAGTATCTCACAAAGTCATTTATTATTTAGCAGTAAATTAAAGTAAAGGGTCTGTGATTTTCAACAACAGAAATTAATATCCCAGCACTCCTTTGTACCATATATATCTATAATTTACAGCACTGGAACAGGCCAGACAGAGCTGCAAGACCATCAGTTTCCTTTCTCCCTTGTTACCTGCTGATCACTGCTGCATAGCAGGAATAACAAATGGACTGGCAGGAGAGACACTCCAACAGGAAAGGGTAGTTTTAAATTAAAAGTCCAGTTTTTGTGGTTCTCAAGAGGCCCCCTTTGCTTCCCACTGCCCTCCTGCACACATCACTTATGGCTAATAAAGTGAACAGGCAGCAATCTGGCCTTGAGACAGCTGAGTTTTAACCTCACTGGCTCTGTGCTTGGTGAATAATAATAATAATAGTAAGAAGAAGAAGAAGTATGATAAAACAAAATAGTATTATTAAAATATTAACAATTTATTATTATTACTATTATTACTACTACTACTACACCTGCAAGCCTTGGAAACACACGCTGTTGAATTCTTTGCCCACTTGTCCACAGTGAAGGGATGGTCAGGGGTGGTACAGAATCAGAATTCCAGAATAGTCAGGGTTGGAAGAGCCCTCTGGAGATCAACCCTGCTGCCAAGGCAGGGTCACCTGGAGCAGGGGACATGGAAACACCCCCAGGTGGGTTTGGAATGTCCCCAGAATGTGACTTTAGGAAAAAGAACACATGCCTGGAGCTCCAACCCCTTCCTTTGGGTCTGTGCCAGCTCACCATCAGCAGCCTGGTGCCAGGTTCAAGAGCAATATCATGGCCAGAGAGTTTTATGGGCTGTGTCGGGCTCTGGCTGACACAAAGCAGCCAAAAATTTATAGCAATCTCATGTACTACAAAGGCAAAACATGTCCCTCTTGGATGGAGCTCTGCGAGCCTGAGGGATAAATCAGCTCCAGCAGGGAGCAAAGATGAGAGAAGCAGAATAAAAGACCAAAAATGTTCTACTTGGATCCTTTGGAAGGAGGGGAGAGAGGGCCTGCAAACAGCCCCCTGGTGTGGGGTGTGGGCTGTGCTGTGGTTTCTAAACCCTGCCTAGACCTCCAGCATCTCCTTCCATCACCTCTTGTCCATGCCCACGTGAGCATCTCGCCCTCCTGGAGCCCACCTGGGCTGCAGAATGAGGAGGTTTTGTCCTCCAGAGCAGTGGAGGGGCTGGGGGCTGCACCCCAGGAGCCATCAGGGGGTGGCAGGGGTGCACTCAGCAGCCACTCCTTATTCCTTACTCCTTATTCCTTACTCCTTATTCCTTACTCCTTATCCCTTACTCCTGCCTGGAGAGGAGGTCCGGCCACAGCACTGCCCTCAGGTCTGGCACAGGGTTTGTGCTGCTGGCCAACAAATCCATCCTCTGGAATAATCCCAGGACACTCAGCTCTACCTGAGATGCTGCCAGGAGGAGCAGCACCCATGGGTAATTTCTCCAAGCACGACCTCAGCCCACACAGAGCAGCACAACCCAACCTCCCCACACCTCCAGAGGGGTTTCACTGCACCAGGGACCAGAGTTCCTCACACCAGGACAGTGCCACTCTTGCCATGACGGTTCTGCCACAAGGACTGGGCTCCCTGGCCTGCTGATCCCTCACTTCCACCCTGTCTCAGGCTGAAAGCTGCAGCTGGGGGTGTGCTCTTTTCCCATCTGTCAGAGCTGGGAAGTTCTCTGCTGTTCATGGGGCAGTTTTTTCTTTATCTCTCCCACAGCCAACCCTCCCTCCAGGAGATCTCTGCTGTCCATGGCCAGTGAGTGTCCCTGCAGGGCTGATCCAATTCCATCATCCCATGGGGAGATGCTGCGCCCAGGGGAGGAGCCAAGCATTCCTACCTGGATCCAATCTGAGCCTGGCACAGCACAGCAGCCTTTGCCCACTGCATTCCCAGAGGAGCAGCTTTCTGCTGCCCTGCATTCCCAGAGGGAGCCCAGGCCCATCTGCAGCAGCCCTGGAGCTGCAGAGGAAAACTCCCCCCTTGTGCAGGATCCCTGCTCCAGCAGAAGCACAGCTGGCACTGCAGGAGGGCTGAGCCCCCATGGCATGGGGCTGTGCCACCACCCTGGCACACAGGGGGTCAGGGCATGTTCTCACTCTGGCAGTGGTTTGTTTCCTTTTTTCTACTATTGCATTTGTATTTTTAATTTTCCTAGTACAGAACTGTTACTCCTATTCCCATATCTTTGCCTGAGAGCCCCTTAATTTCAAAATTATAATAATTCAGAGGGAGAGGATTTACATTTTCCATTTCAAGGGAGGCTCCTGCCTTCCTTAGCAGACACCTGGCTGTTCAAACCAAAACAACCAGACTTGCTCACCATGGTCCCACAGGCTGGATTACTCCCAAATTATACGTGTGCCCTTCAACTTCTCAGCTAAATTAGGAGAGCTGTTTTTCTTGCAGTCAACCAGATAAAAACATGGAAAGACCTCAGGAAACTCAGCCTGTAACAACTCACACTTTTCCTCTCTCTTCTCCTCAATGTGGAGAAATTTCCAAGGAGAAACCATGGCAGAGCTATTAGTCTTTGTTTTGGGGAAGAAAAGCAAGCTGATTAAAAGCAAAAAAAAGCAAGAGCTGTGGAGTCCCAGAGGGTCCCTTGCAGGAATTCCAAGGGAAAAAAAAAGAATAAAAAACTGGAAACGTTAGAGCAAGACATTTAAGCTTTGAAGACCATATCAGTTATGGACGAATTAAACCAGACACTAATTAGCACTGAAAGCTACAATACCTGAGGAGATGGGGAAAATTGGTTTCTTCATGCTCATCAAGCCCTTCCAGGGATGCTCCTGCCAGGATGGGTTTAGGGCCAGGCTCTGTGTTGTCACTGGCAGTGTCTGCACGTGGTGGCTGGGCTGGGACAAGGGTTATCATCAGGAGAAATGCTGCTGCCTCCTGGTTTGGGATTGCAGCTGTTAGGAAAATTAATCCACAAACACCAGAGGGTTATGTCCAAAAAGGAGACAGAGGAGTCCTTTTGGCTGTATTGGAATAAAGGGAGAGGCCATGGGGCATTCCCCTGGGATCTCTCAAATTTTTGGAGGATGCAGCCTCCTTTTTATCCCAATTTCCCTCTCTCTTTCCCCATTGGCTGAGGTACTTGAGAGGTTCAGACTCCCCAGAATGCCTGACACCAAAGATTCCCCTCTAATGTATAACCCTCCCTTTTCATTTTTAATTCTTACAGAATTTAGGGGTTTTCTTCTCCATTGTTTCTTTCATCTTTCAATGTCTAATTTCATTTATCAGCAAACCTAAAGTTTATTTGTAAAAGCAAATATCTTTTTCCATTCATCAGTTGGTGGAATCCTTCCCATTGTTTGTTTTATCTCCCAGTGCTGGTTTTATCTACCAGCAGACCCACAGCTGGTTTGTAAAGACAAATCCACCATTCCTCTCAAGCCCACCCAGGGAGCCCTGCCCGGAGCAGGGATGGGACAGCAGCAGCCCTCTGCTCTCCCAGGAACTGTGCTAATCCCCAGGATGATGCCACTTGGAGCTGGAGATAAGGAGGGAGCACAAAACTCCTCCAGGAGCCTTGGGAGATGCCTGCAGTTTATCTGCTCGGTGTCTGCTGGCTGGAGATTACAGGCTTTTATTTCCTTCTTTCCAGTGGCAAGAGAAAAAAAAACAGTTAACAGGCAAAAAGCCCATCCTGCATGCAAAGCATGATCCTCAAACAAATACCACAGCTATGTTATCCCATTAAAAAAGCATTTAGCTTTGAGCTTTGCACACCTCGAGCTGCAGGAGCTCTGGCTGTGGAGAGGAGGGAGTTTGGTGCCTGCCAGCTGCTCCTGCCTCCTTGGCAAACCATTTCCTCCTGGGGCAGGAATTATTTAACAGAGCCACTCGACTACAGGAGTTAATTTACTTGAAAAACCAATAAATTAGGTTAGGTACCTCTGTAGATCAGGAGTCCTGAGCAGGGATGGGATCCAGCTCTCCAAGAGTTCCACCTTTCCTTTATAAAAAATCCTGTCAGGCTCCCCTTGCTCTGCCCATCCTGCCTGGAGCTCTTGAGCTGCAAATTCCTCTGCTGGTCCTGCAGAAAAGGGATGGCTGGAAATGGATTTGTAGAGAGTTCTCAGGGCCTGACAGAAGGCCCACACAGTATTCATCTGTATGCAAACCCTGAGATAAGAAACGCTGACCTAGAAATGCCATGGAATAGGACAGACATTGCTGAGAGAGAAATGGAGCCAGAAACAAGTTTCAAAGGATGGCCTTGCAAAAAAGACTGGATATTTTGGAGAAATAGAACTATGAAAGATGCATTGTAGTAGGGCCCACGAGGGGTAATCTTAGATGATTTGCTTTAAGGCATTTACAGCATGGTGTGGCAAAAGCTGAATGTTTTTGAAGCATGGTGTGGCAAAACCAGCATGGTGTGGCCAAGAAACACTTCTAGTGTATTGTAATTAGGAAATAGTTGGCTTCTGATTGTGATGGCGTGAATTATAACACTTGTATTGTCTCACCCTTCACATGAGACTAAAAATGGAATAAAAGTTTTTAAAACACCTCTCAGTTTCCCCATCTCTGGGTCAGGAAAAGGGTATTGTCCAACAGCCATGGAGCTGGGAATGGAACTCTTGAGCTGCAAATTCCTTCCCTGGCTCTGCAGAAAAGGGATGGCTGGCCCTTTGTGCTCTGACGGGTCTCCAAGGGCAGCGAATCACCCAACCTCCAGCGGATGAATGGGAAGGAAATGCTTCACAACACCAGGGCAGAGATAAGGATGCTTGGTGGGAAGAAAAAACCAGGGAGATCTCTATCAAATAATGTGCTCCTGTGTGATTCTCACAGTGGGGAGGCTGTGCTGGGCTCCCTGGCACTTTGGGAGGGAAATTCAGGACGGTGGAGATTACACGAAGCATAAAATTCTGTTTGCACTGCAACAGAGTTAATAAATTTGCTTTTTTGAGGAGGAGGAGGTGGTAAAATGAGGCAGCAAGGGCCAGCTCCAGCCCTTCCACCCGTGTGGGTGGCACTGGCGGCTGCACCAGCTCAGGTTTGACAAACTGGGTTTGCAGGTGCATCCCTTGTCCTTGGTGGGGTGACAAGACCAGGGGATGTCACCCACCTCCATGGAGAGAAACCCCCTCTGTGGAGCCCCTCTGCCCTCAACATCCCCAACTCCTCACAGGTCCCTCTCCTGCTACCTCTTCTTTATTTTTTTTTACCCCCCTCCCATTTTACAGCTTTTATCTCAATTCCAGCAGATCACAGCTGACCCATCCTGCCAAAACTTTCATCCCTTTAGACGGGAAGGATGTGAGACACCCTCATGAGTGGTGCCTCCAGCAGCACATTTCAATCCCTGCCTCAGTGCTCCCACTGCTGAGGAGCTGGGAAAAGGCCATGGGAGAAATGATACTCACTTCCAGAATTTTAAATGGTTTATTAAAACCTTATCAAAAACACAACAGAAGACTGAATAGAGAAAATATTATGGGAGCAGAAGATTTTTCCCACCATGTGCTCATCCACACAATGGAGGTTTTGCCTTTTAACCCTTTTGCCCCTCCCAAAGTTCTCTCCATCGACTCCTTCTGCACTGCCCAGTGGTGGAGATCACTTCCTGAAATCTTCTTTGGAGGTCAGCTGTTGCCATAGTAACAACCCCACCCTCCCAAATGTCCCAAACTCAGATCACCCCCTGATAACAACACAGGGGGGATAAAACACAACTATAAATCTATAAAACTTCTCCTAATATATACACATAATATTTGCCTTTTAATTGTGAGAGTCAACCATCCCATTTCTCATCCATCACAGCAGGACAACTGCAGCCAGCAAGGGCCTTGCTGTGGTTTTAAAAAGCTCTGGACCAAGCATTTTCATCCTGGACCATAAATTTGAAAAGCCTTTTCACCCTGGAATATTTAAGCCTCCTGCTGAGTGCTTCAGATTAGCAAACAGAGAGAGTTTGAGGATTCTCCTCCCATCATTTTGAGGCCTCTCCTGCCATCATTTTCCCCTCAGCTTAGGAGAAGAGGACAGAATCAGGCAGGTACAGGGCTCAAAGCCATGCACCCCTCCCTGTTCCACGTCCCCATCTGCAGAGCCGAGAAAGGCTGAACCCTCCTTGTGCACTGAGCTCTGAGCGCCCCCAGGGCCACTAGGTGTCAGTGGAGACTGGGGATGGGGAGGGAGGAAAGGGAAAAGGAAAGGAAAAAGAAAAAAAGGAAGAGGGAAAAGGAAAAAACCGAAAAGGGAAAAGGGGAAGGAGAGGGAAGGGAAGGGAAGGGAAGGGAAGGGAAGGGAAGGGAAGGGAAGGGAAGGGAAGGGAAGGGAAGGGAAGGGAAGGGAAGGGAAGGGAAGGGAAGGGAAGGGAAGGGAAGGGAAGGGAAGGGAAGGGAAGGGAAGGGAAGGGAAGGGAAGGGAAGGGAAGGGAAGGGAAGGGAAGGGAAGGGAAGGGAAGGGAAGGGAAGGGAAGGGAAGGGAAGGGAAGGGAAGGGAAGGTCTTCCCCCACATGTCCAGAGAAGTTCAGGAGTCCCAGCTCCCCATCCCTGGCACTGAGCAGGGGGCATCCCTCCTCTGAGCAAGCAGGTGCTCCTGGTGAGGCAGTAAATGGGGTGTGGAAACAGCAGGGGAAAGAGATCAGGGCCTTTCTTTGAAGGGTGTGCTACACACCCCTTGTTAGTGATCAAGGGGAGCATCCTGTGGCATGGAGTGAGCTGTGGGGCCAGCTGTGCCCCCAGCCTGAGCTCTGCACTGTCCCCAAAATCCTGTCAGCAGCAAGAATGCACTGGCCATTTAACATCCCCTAAAATCACCCAGCCCTTCCCACACCAACTGTGTAACATCCCCTAAAATCACCCACCCCTGTTCAAGACCTTCCTAAAATCCTCTGAGCCTGCAGATCCTTTGCTTCCCTTTCCAACAGCTTTGCCCACAAGGTGAAGGATTATTTTGGTTTTTCCCAGAGGATGAGGCACATCACAGCACCAGCCAGGCTGGGATGCTCCAGGGCTGAGGGCAGCCCCCATCCCAACCCTCCTCTTCCTCCTCCCTCTCCTCAGGAGCTTTTCTGCTGCCCCTCACTGCCACATCCACCTGGGACCCTCTCCAGCAGGCTGGGCTCACTCCCAGCATTGACACATAACAAATAAATACTAAATGCCTTATTTTTGTGGAAAATGAGGTGTGGGGATGTTACCAAGCAGAGAGATTTGATTTTGTGCTCACTGAATTATGACACATCAGTGGCAACCTCCCAATGAGATGCAGTTTCACATCACCAGTGGATGACTATTTAGACAGAGTTTGAAGTAATTCCCCAGCTTTTCCCAGCAAAACACTTCAAGATCACCTTTTCCCCAGCAAATATACCCTGCAATTTCCTTTTCTAGTAAAAAAATAAGTGCTTTGCAACAAATTCTCAACTATTTCTTGTTGTGGGCTAAAGGTTCAGAGTTATTAAATGGCACAGGAGGGTAAAACTCCCATTATCTTGCCAGTCTGGGGCTCCCTTTGTCCTCCCTGTTTCCAGACCTGGCATCCATCCCTCAAATACAAAAAGTTCCGTTTGCAATTCCATTTCTGTTCTTCCAAATATGTTCCAAGACTCAGAGGGCTACAGAAGAGCAGCAGGGCCCACACCCCAAAATCCTCCTGAAAGCCTCCTGATGAAAAGATTTCACTTTAAGATTATTTTTTAAATTTTGGCTCAGTTTGATTTTTATTTTATAAATAAACCATTTTTTTTTCCATGGTTTATTGGCTGAAGGGGTTCTTACAGGTAAAGGCCGCCTTGCACCCATGGTGGGTGGATGGAGAGAGGTTTGCTGGGCTGGAATCACCTGTTCCCAATTGAGGGCAGAGTCAGAGGGGTGTTCTGCTGAATTTCCTGGGATTTCAGGCAGCGTGTGCATGGATGGGGCTTTTGGTGGCTCTGAACTCTGGGCTGCCAGGGAAAAACCAGCCCTGAGCAGCTCTTCAAGGATAAAACCAGGCCTCTGAATCATTTCCAGGGTAGAACCAGCCCTGAGAAGCTCTGCCAGGGCAAAACCAGCCCTGTCCAGCTCTGCCAGGGCAAAACCAGTCCTGAGAAGCTTTTACAGGGTAAAACCAGTCCTCAGCAGCTCTTCAAGGGTAAAACCAGCCCTGAGCAGCTCTTCAAGGGTAAAACCAGCCCTGAAAGCTCTGCCCCATCCACACCCAGGCCCGGAGGTTCTCCCAGGGATGCTGCAAACCCTGATTTGGATTTGTACTTTATTAAACCTCCCCAAAGATGCTTTTGGAGCCACAGGGGCCAGGGGAGGCTTTAAGAGACATTTTGGCCAAGGTCTGGCTGCCACATTTCAGGGTGGCAGGGGGACAGAGCGAGGCCACCCCTGAACCCCCTGGCAGGGCAGCCCTGCCCTGGCTGCCTGAATAAATCATCAACACCAGGAGTGAGAGCTCCATCCCAGCAGCTCCAGGCTCCAATCCCAGCCTTTCCTGGGAAGGGCTGATCCAAATCCAGCCTCCATCCCAGGATCCACAGAGCCTGGGCAGGCTGGGGGCTGCCTCAGAGCTCCCAGCATGCAGGAGAGCAGCTATTAGGCTTTTTGAAGCCTTCTGAAGGGAATTAAAATGGAATGAAGTTGCTTGCTTCAGCTTAGTCAGTACAAATAAAACTTCAGCTGTTGGATTAGCAATGCCAGAGCAGGAGCAGTGGCTGCTGGAATTTTTTTCTTTCCATTTCCCCCCCTTCTTTTTTTTTTCTCTCTTCTTTTTTTAATTTCATTCTTGTCATTCAGGGCAACAGAGTGTCAATGCAGGCTGGATTTTCTCCAAGCAAGCTCAGCCTTTGCAGCCACAATGCTACTGCTGTCATCCCTCATGGAAATAAAGGAAGAAGCAAAACCAACCACCCCAAAACTTTAGTCCCAATTCACACTGGTGCCTTTCACCCCCACAAGAGCCCAATGCAGATCTCATTTTTCATGTATTGGAGAATATTTGGGAAATAAATGAGCAGTTTGCTCTGAAATCCAGAGCAGGGCTGTCATAAAGGCAGTCAGGGTGATCCATTCCTTCCCTGAAATACTGAATTAATGTGAGGAACACTCATTTCTTCAGGTACCTGACAGCCAGCCTGGGCCTCAGTTTCCCCCATTGCAAAATCCCACTGCTGATTCCTCCAGTGCTTGGATGAACAGAATCATTTAGGTGGGAAAAGACATTTAAAATCAAGTGTGACCTTTAAAATCAAGTGTAACCATTAACCCAGCACTGCATGACTGGGTATCAACATGTAACTGTGCTTATTTATATAAATATAGATATATAAATATAAATACATATAGATATTAGATATAGATGATATAGGTATAGATTAGATATAGATTAGATATAGATATAGATTTAATAATGGAAGCAGAGGTTGGAAAAGACCTTTAAAACCAAGTGTAAGCTTTAAAATCAGGTGCAACCATTAAGCCAGCACTGCATAACTGGATATCAGCTTGCAACTGTGCTTATTTATATAAATACAGATATATAGAGGGATATAGATAGATTATATAGATATATATGGTATAGATATAGATATAGATATAGATATAGATATAGATATAGATATAGATATAGATATAGATATAGATATAGATATATTAGATGTAGATATAGAAGATATAGATGATATAGATATAGATAGCTATAGATATATAGATACAGATTTAATCATGGAAGCAGAGAATAATTTAGGTTGGGAATGACCTTTAAAATCAAGTATAACCTTTAAAATCAAGTGTAACCGTTAATCCAGCACTGGATATCAACTTGTAACTGTGCTTATTTATATAAATACAGATATATAGATAGATGTATAGATAGATATAGATATAGATATAGATATAGATATAGATTTATAAGATATAGGTATAGATACATATATAGATCTAGATTTAATCATGGAAGCAGAGAATCATATAGGTTGGAAAAGACCTTTAAAATCAAGTGTAACCTTTAAAATCAAGTGTAACCATTAACCCAGCACTGCATGACTGGATATCAACTTGTAACTCTGCTTATTTATAGAAATACAGATATAGAGAGAGAGAGAGATAGATAGATATAGATTAAATATAACTATATAGATGTAGATAAGCTATAGATATAGATAGTTATAGATATATAGATCTAGATTTAATCATGGAAGCAGAGAATCATTTAGGTTGGAAAAGACCTTTAAAATCAAGTGTAACCATTAACCCAGCACTGCATGACTGCATATCAACTTGTAACTGTGCTTATTTATATAAATACAGATATTTAGAGAGTTATAGATACATAGATATACAGATATAGATTTAATCATGGAAGCAGTGAATAATTTAGGTTGGGAAGGACCTTTAAAATCATGAAGTCCAACTGTTAACCCAGCACTGCAGGATTGGATATCAGCTTGCAAATGTATTTGATTTATATAGAAATGTATATAATTATGGAAGCACAGAAAAGTTAAGGTAGGGAAGGACCTTAAAGATCATGGAGTCCAACTGCTAACCCAGCACTGCAGGATTGGTATCAGCTTGCAAAGCTGTCTGGGTATCTATAAATGTACACACACACACATAAAATGCTATTTATAGTGGGGAAAATGGGAATCTCTGGCTATGATGAAGGACAGACACACTCAGAAGGGGTCACAGCATTGCAGCCTGGAGCTGCATTTGCTGAGTTGAGCCAAGCAGGAGGCAGGACAACAGCCAGGAAAGTGGATTGAGGCTGAAGTGGGTGCTGGATCCCAGTGGGGTCCTGTGACCCCCAGGGTTTTCCATATTCCACCTGGGCTGGATGCTTCCTTTGGGCTCTCTCCATGTGCAGGACACCAGCTGGGCTCACTTAAGCTGGGTTTTTGTTGTTTGCTATTGTATTTGCAGGGACCCCCCTGGCAGGGAGGAATGATGAATCTGACTCCATGTTCTCCGAAGGCTAATTTATTATTTTATGATACTATATTTTATTTAAGAGTACTATACTAAACTATACTAAAGAATACAGAAAGGATACTTACAGAAGGCTAAAAAGATAATAATGAAAACTCGTGACTCTCTCCAGAGTCCTGACACAGCTTGGCCCTGATTGGCCAAAGAGTGAAAACAACTCACAGCAGAATCCATTAAAACAGTGACCTGTGGGTAAACAATCTCTAAACACATTCCACATGAGCACAACACAGGAGAAGCAAATGAAATAAGAATTGTTTTCCTTTTCTCTGAGGCTTCTCAGCTTCCCAGGAGAAAAATCCTGGGTGAAGGGCTTTTTTCAGAAATGTGAATGCCACAGTTTCCCTGAGATGGTTTTGAGCAGAGCTTTGAAGCCCAGCAGCACAGGTAAAGCCTGTGGTTTATCCCTCTCCCATCCCCTCCCAGCCTCACCAGGGAGCCAAACTCACCTCCAGAACAGCCCTGCTGACCCTCCCTGCTGCTGTCAGAACCCAGGACATTGCTCTGGCTGCCCTGGAGGACTCGAGACCCTGGCAGGGGGCTCAGAGACCTTGGCAAGGGATCAAAAACACCTGTGCCTTTGATTTTAACCCATGGAAACAATTCCCAACTTTGTGTGAAGAGTTACAAGCCACAAGAGTTTGAGTAGAATGATAGTGAATTTGTCACAGGGTGAAAAAGTAGAACTTTGGGGTTTTAGAATGGGGGTTCAAGAGGCAAGATGGAGGAATCTGCGTGTGTCCTGTCCTTCTTCTTCTTCTTCTTCTTCTTCTTCTTCTTCTTCTTCTTCTTCTTCTCCTTCTGCTGTTTCTGCTGCTGCTTCTGCTTCTTGTCCTCCATCTTCTGCTGTGATGGTGGCACTTCTGGATTGGTTTAGAGTAGAGACAGACTGTCTAACATAGGTGATAGGTATTGGAAAATTATTGTAAATAAAGCACACGTAGTTCTTAGTATAAAAATCCAACACCACCCCAAGGGCAGGGACTGTGCCACAACCCGACCTGCTGGACAGATCTCAGCAGGTCAGAGAAAGAATGGAACAGATAAGAGAAAATAAACAACCTTGAAAAGCAGAACTGAGGAATCTTGACTTCTTCTTTGGTCACAGAGCTGGGGAAAAAAAGACTTTTTAATACCTTGGGAGCCATTTCAGCCACAGAAACCCAAGAAGAGGGGAGTCTGGGGCCTGACTAAGGGTCCAGAAGACCCCCAGAAGAACACCAACCACTCACACCTGTCACCCACCTGGGCCATGGCATTTCCAACACCAGAGACTGAATAAACCAAGCTACAGCCTACAAAGGGGACTTTTCTGAGTTTATCATCTCATTTGAATCAACAAGAGGTTTTATTGTTTAATATCGTTCATTCATTTGTACTAATAAATGCTTTACCTATTAAATAAACAGTTTTTTCCACTTTTCTCCAAGGAAATCTTTTTCCCAAACCAGCTAGGGGAGGGTCCACTTGAACTTGCTTTTCTAGAGGAAACCCCTTCAGATGTTTTTCTCCCAAAATTACCCTAAACCATGACAGTGGGGTGAAGAGGTGGGTGCCTGGGACAGGGAAATGTCAGTATGCCTGAGCATCCTGGCTGATCAATGCCTTGGAACCTCATCTCCTGCAGGACAGATCTTCCCAAGTGGAGAGAGAGCTCAGGGAGCTCCCAGCACCCACACCAGGGTGGGCTTTTATCCCTTTTATCAGGCCTGGGGACTGGGCTGGTCTCTTGGTGGTCTCAGGGAGAGCTCTGGCTGCTGTTCCAGAGCAGAGGGAGGTCCCCAGGGAGTGCCAGCACCCAAAATGGGGTTAAAATGGGGTTTGCAGGGTTCCAGCCCTGGTGTGACACACAAGGAGCACACACAGCTCAGACCCTCTGTTCCAGATTGCAAGGCAAGATGTATTCTGTTACCATCTGTGTGGCAGTTGTCTTTTGTCTAGTGGGCAGTTTGCCTTATCTCTCTCTGAGTGATCACAATCACTCCTCCCTCGGGAGGGGACACCTGCTGATAACAGCCATTGAATGTCCCTGCATGGCTGATAAGAACTACAGCATCCCATTGGGAGATGTGAGCCCAGAGGGAGGAGCCACGCATTCCTACCCGGATAGAATCTGGAGATTCTGGAACATCAGCACAGCTTCTCCACTGGATTTCCCAGAGGAACAGCAGCTGCCTCTTCCCCTGGATCTTCAGAGGAAGAGACTGCACCTTTCTCCAGGATCCCTGCTCCAGCAGAACCACCCCTGACACTGCAGGAGGGCTGAGCCACAATTCCAATGGGACTGCTGCCAACACCCTGACCCACAGGGTGTCAGGCTGTGTTCTGACTCTGTCAGTGTTGTTTTGGTTTACTGCATTGTTTATTTTATCTTTTAATTTTCTTCCCTATTAAAGAACTGTTATTTCCTGCTCCAATATTTTTGCCTGAGAGCCCCTTAATTTCAAATTTATAGCAATTCGGAGGGGTGGGGAGGGTTTACATTCCCCATTTCAAGGGAGGCTCCTGCCTCCTTAGCAGACTCCTGTCTTTCCAAACCAAGACACCCTTCCTGCCTCTGAGGCAGCCAGAAACAGGGGCACAGCTGAGCAAACACCATCCCCACAGCAGCTATTAATTGGGTAAACCTCATCTTGTGCTGTTTGCAGAGATCTTTCAGGGCAGGCTCAGCAGCTGGGAGGTTTCTCCTCCTCACCCAGCTGCTCTGGGGGCTGCCAGGCCTGTGGGGACCTTGCTGCAGCAGGAGCTCAAGGAGTGAAGGGTCCCCGTGGCCCTGACAGGCTGCACCCTGCTGCCCCCAGCATCCCAAATCCCCCAGGCCCTTCCCAAAGAATGCCAGCCTCTTCCATTCCTGCTCCCTGCTGATGTCCCTGTTTGCCCAAGCACCAGCCCAAAGGCAGCTGGAGCAAACACATTTCAAAGGCTCAGGGAAACATTTCCAGCCCTGAGCATTTTCTCTGGGTGCATCACCCAGTGCAGGCCCTGCCTGTGCTCTCAAGCACCCTCCTGCTCTTCTCTCTGCTCCCTCTCCCTCCTGAGAGCCCCTCGTGCCCCAAAAAGATGGACAGTGTGTCACAGACACATTTTATGAAAAATCCTTTCCATAGCATTTTTTCTCAGGTCTCAGGAGCAAAGTGTAAACAATGATTATCTGCTTCTGTGGAATGCAACAGGTGGATCTGTGATTGGTCTCATGTGGTTGTTTTTAATTAATGGCCAATCACAGTCAGCTGTCTCAGTCTGGTCAGTCACAAGATTTCCTTTCCTTTCCTTTCCTTTCCTTTCCTTTCCTTTCCTTTCCTTTCCTTTCCTTTCCTTTCCTTTCCTTTCCTTTCCTTTCCTTTCCTTTCCTTTCCTTTCCTTTCCTTTCCTTTCCTTCCTTTTTCCTTTCCTTTCCTTTCCTTTCTCCTTTTTCCTTTCCTTTCATGAAATCCTTTCTTCTGTTCTTTTAGCATAGTTTTAATATATCATTTACTTTTAATATAATATATGTCATAAAATAATAAATCAGCCTTCTGAAACATGGAGTCAAGATTCTCATCTCTTCCCTCATCCTGGGACCCCTGTGAACACCATCACAGACAGTGGGCTCAGAGCTGGAGGGAGCAGGGAGAAAATGCTAGAAAAGGTTCATGTGGCAGGTAAAACTGCTCTTATCTGTGCCCTTCTCTATCTCCCACTCCTCTCCCTCCTGAGAGCCCTTTGTGTCCCAAAAAATGGACAATGGGCTCAGAGCTGGATGGACCAGAGAGAAAACTCTAGAAAAGGTTCATGTGGCAGGTCAAACCCTGAGGCACAGCCTGGACTGGACTCTGGCACTGCCTGGCTGCCCCACAGCACCTCAGAGCTGGCAGGGGAAGGTTTTCCTGCCTGTGAGGGGACACTGGGCAGTGGGAGAGTCAAGAGCAGTGCTCAGATGGAGCAGGAAAGGAGGGAGATGCTGAGATTCTCTCTCCAGAAAGGTCCCACATGTGGCACAATGAGGCACAGGTAAGGATGGGCTTGGGTCAGCACTCCCTGTCCTGATCCTGGGCCCTGGAATCATTTCACAGAATTGTTTGGGCTTCAAGAGCCCTCCAGGATCACTGAGGCCAAGCTTTACCTGATCTGCACACTGCCAAGCAGACCAGATCAGATCACCATGGGCCATGTCCAGCTGCTTTTAAACTCCTCCAGGGGTGGTGAATCCATCACCTCCCTGGGCAGCCAATGCTTGACCACCTTTTCCATGAAAAAATTCCTCCTGATCAACCTGAACCATCGCCCAAGGACAAACAAAACCATTTGATGTTAGCCCTGAGCTGCTTGAGCTGAGGGCTGAGCTACCAAACCATTTTCCTCTTGCAGAGCTGGAGATGAGGAGGGGGATCAGGAATTTCAACCCCAGAGTGCCCAGGGAGGAGGCTGGGAGTGGATGAGGGTGGCAGAGCAAAACGGACAGATCCCACTTGGAACATCTCTGCTGCACCAAAAAGTGCTGTGATTGCTGTGAATAACACCCAGGAAAGTGTTAAAATGGGGTTAAAAATTCCCCCCACCGGCAGCCTGGGGCTGGCATCAGCCTAGATCAGGGCAGGGACTGCAGCAGAAGCATCACCCCAGGGCTTTGACAGAGGGATTCCCTCCAGGGAGAGGAGAATTCACCCAGTGCTGACCTCTTACCAAGTCCTTACACATCTCTTATTTTCCAAACTTCTGCTTTCTTGGGTGTGAACACTCACCCCCTCCATGGCTACCCCAGAGGGAGGAGGTGTCACATACCTGGGGACAGAGCCCAGAGCTGCCACTCTCTGCAGCCCAAAAAGGAGCTGATCCAGCCAGGCTGCAGGCATAAAACCCCAGCACAAAACACCCATTCAACCTCCCCCACAATCAGTGGGGCTGCCCTGCCAAAATGTGTGGGGGCAGCAGCTCCTTCAAAGCCAGACTTTGCTGCTGCTGCCACCAAGATGCCAAACCCCAGTGCCTCCCCTCTGATGCTATTCAGCTTGACAATGTCTCTTCCAATAAATTCTCTGCCTTCCCAGGCCCTGTGCTCTCTGGCATGTAAAACTGAGGCTGTTAAGAGGATGTTCATCCCTGTTTCCCTCTCCTGCTGCTCACCTCAGGGCAATGATGAGGTGAGTTCCTTCCCCATGTGGATGCTCCGGTGTGGTATTTTCAGGGACCCCTGTTGAAGGGAGGAATGAATGAATCTGACTCCATGTTCTCAGAAGGTTCATTTATTATTTTATGATCTGTATTATATTAAAGAATACTCTACTAAACTATCTAAAGAGTAGAGCAAGGATACAGACAGAAGGCTAAAGGATACTAATGAAAACTCAAGACTGCTTCTAGAGCCCCAGCTTGATTTTGATTGGTTATTAAGTAAAAACAATTCACATGTTGGATAAACAATCTCCAAACACATCCCAAAGCAGAAAAACACAGGAGAAGGAAATGAAATAATATTGTTTTCCTTTTTCTCTGAGGCTTCTCAGCTTCCCAGGAGGGAAATCCTGGGCAAAGGGATTTTTCAGAAAATGTGACGGTGGCACTCCAGCCAGTCAGGGCCAGGGTGGGAGCAGCAGGGCCCTCATGGGGGCTCACTGGGTTCCTTTGAGGGTGTCAAGAGACCAAAACTGCTTTGTTTGAGCCCTCTTGGATGGGTGGTGCAGGAAAGAAAAGGATAAAACACATCTGGGGAGAGTCCTGCCCTGGTGACACCCCCTGAGTGGGTTTTGTCTTTGCCTTGGCTGTGTGTGCAGGGAAAGCAAAGCAGGAGTTGGCCCCACCTTCAGACACACCTGTCCATTGCTGCTGGGCCGTGGAGAGCGTGCAGAGCCATCTGGGCATGAGCCCTGTCCCTGCAGAGCCCAGAGCATGGACAGGATCCCTCCCAGGCTGGAGAAACCCAGCTCAGAAACTTCGGAGACAGCTCCCACAGGCTCCGGCTCTGGACAAGATGTGCTGGGACACAAACTGAGCAAAGGGACAGCGGCAGGTGGGACAGGGAACACACCAGGCAGTGTGGGATCAGCTTGTTCCCCACAGGAACCTGCCTGGGTTGGGAGCATCCCCTCCATGTCCCCAGATGCACAGGCACTGCTGCAGAGCTGCCTGGCAGGTGATGAATTTGGCCCTGGCCTAAAAATGTCACTTGATGTTCTCCTTCCCCATGACAAATGTGCTGGGGTTTGATGATAATCAAACTGGGGGCACAACTCAGGGAAGCTCCAAACACAGACACAGCAACTGAGCTGTCCAATAAAACTTAACCCTTGATCATCCTCTCTTCAGATAGAACATTTATGTTTCTCCAAGACAGAGGAAATATGTAAGAACCTAAATGAGAGATGGGGGACTCCAGGCTGCCCTTCAAAATGCAGTTTATTGTATCCAGGATGTCACAGCAGTCCAGGGTCGTGGGTGACAGAGCTGTGCCTACAGCTGTCACCTCCAGCTGCAGGCAGGCCTGGAGACCCTTTGGTTTTGGTTACATTGCATTATAGACTTTTCTTTTCTGAGCATCTTAATACAGTAGGACCAATCTATACTTTAACTGTTATCTATAGCCTATCATAACTGCTATAATTATCATATTCATGTTACCGTTCTCCAATCACTAAAAGTCAGTACATTACAGTTTAAGCTAGAAGTTGTTTTTCAGTTTTCTTGCAGTGGAAAATTCTGAGACCTTTTTTCTACTTGCAACATTTGCTGCCTTGTTTGCCTGTGCTCTTTCTGCTTGGTAAAAACATCTTCTTGTTTGAGGTGGGTTTATCCTTTGCTCTAAGCCATAAAAACCCCTTCTAACCAACACACCCTTTGCCTCCTTGGTTATCCAGCAAGACTGGCTCAGCAATTCTTTTCTTCTATATCAAAACTTGCTTCCATCTCTATTCCTTCATCAGATTCTACATTCAAAAATCTTTCTGCTAAGCATCCATATCTGTGAGACTTTCTTGTCAAACTTTCATCCTTCCCAACAGAAACAGAAATTCCTTCATTTCAAGCAGCTGCTCTGTGGCCCAGGCCAGTGGTGAGGCAGAGGCAGCTCAGAAGCCCTGGGGAGGGTGGGCAGGGCTGGAAAACCTGCAGCAAACAGCATCAAACCCCTCTGGAGCACCAAGCTGCTGCCCCAGCCTGGAGCTGGTGCATGGAGTCACCAGGGTGAGCCTCATCCTGCTAATTAAATAATTGCCCGTGATTGCCTGCCCTACTGGGATCGTGGCCAACACCCATCACAGAAACATCATCCACCAGGAGATTTATTTGTTCCTGAGGGAGGGAAAATAACAGCTCAGTTCTGCTGCCAGGCACGGCCCTGGAGCTCGTGGGGGTTTGTGTGAGTGAGCTGGGACCTGAGGGCACTGGGACTGTCCTGGGAGGCTCAGGCTGGGCTGGGGCTGATGGTTTGTTCTAGCACTGAGGGTTTAAAAGAGGCTGAATGAATGGGCAATGTCCCTGTTCCCATTCCCTGATTAATGGGGTTTGCTCCCTGCACCTCATTACCTGATCAGGGGGGAGCAGCTCAGCCACTGCTAAGGAAAAACAAAGAGCCAACAGAAAGAGAAAAATGCCTACAATAGAGCTTTGCTAATAAAATCCATGACAAGGATAATAAATGAACCTTTCCTCAGCTATCCTTCCTGTCCCAGAAACCATCCCTTCCTCTAAAGCACCACTGAATTTTTTCTCTTTCCAGCACCTGCCTGGCACTGCAGGATTTTTCCCCAGCTTGGAGAAAAGCATCTGAATCTGATCTCAGGGACCAGATCCTCATAAAGGGTGGAAATATGTGAGCAGCTGCCACTCCTCACTGGGATATCCAGGCTGAAAATAAACTGTTTTGAGGGATTTAGGTTTTGATATTATGTATTAATTCCTCCTGGATTTTATCAAATCGATAACAGTGAGCTGGGATCCAGGAGCACTTCCCACACCCCTGCAGGGGGGAAATCCCTGTGTTCTTACACAAGCCAAGTGAAAACCACAAGTTTTGTTTGTGTATGTGCAGAATCTGATGTTTCAGTCCCTGAGCATTGGGCAAAGCCTGGATTTGCTGGAGGTGTGGGCCAGCACCCCAGGATGTCACTCTTGGGGCTCCTGGGATGGGCCACAAACCCCCCAGACAGCAAACCCCTGAGTCTGCCATGCATTAATCAAGAAAACCAGAATATTTCCATGGAAATTAATCAGCTCCTCAGCCATTTGCAGATGGAGCAAGGGCCAAACACCACAACAACCACAGCAAACTCCTCTCACCAGCCCTGGGTTTTCACACATCCCCTGTTCCACAGCACCCTGGGCTGGCACTGCAGGGTCCCATCCCTCCTCCAGCCTCAGCACAGGGGTCACTGGGCAGGTCTGAGACACCAAACCAGACCTTCCCCTTTCCCAGGGCACAGGTGAATCCATCCAGGTGCTGCAGCCCCTGTCCCCAGCTCCCCTCATCCCCCATCAATGCTGACACCAAAGGCAAAACCTGCCCAGGACCATTTCCCCCTCTTATTTTCCAATTTCACATTTTTGCCCAGCCCTTTTCCCTGGCAAGGTGCTTCCACAGAACCAAAATTTGGAGGATCAGAGCATTTAAATCCATTTCCACGGGATGGATTTAAGTGGACAGGTTGTGCTTTAAACTCAAGTACCCTCCTGGGGATTCATTACCCAAATCCATCCACTTCCCATTTGTCGCTAATGGGAGGAAAGATGAGTTTTGAATAATTAAAAGGTGGCTCCTCTCTGCCTGCTGCTGGACAGAGCACAGGATGTGCTGCTGCTCTGCTCCTGCTCCAGGATCCCAGCCCAGCCCCTCTGGGAACCCTGCCACCCTCCTGAACTATTTACCAACCCTGCAACCTCCTTAAATATTTACTGAGGCTCCTCTAAACTCTTTAGGAACCCTACAAACCCCAAACTAATTACAGAAACACAAAATGTGCCAGTGTTTCACCACCCTCATCATACATCAATTTATTCCTTATCTCTAGTCTGAATCAACCCTCTTTTAGTTTAAAAACATCTTTCCTGTCCCATCACAAGCCCTGCTAAAAAGTCTGAATCCCACAAACTCCCAGCCAGCTGTTTGCAGGACACAAGCAGGATCCTGGCTGGGATGTGGATTCTGGGCTTTTCTGTGCACATCAAACTGAGCACCAGAAGAAACCAGACCTAAAACAAAAAAAATCACAGCTTAAAACTCTTCCACATTCAGGTGTGGAGCTGCTGGATCTCCAGAGCGCTGAGCTGCCCAGGCACTTTGGATGGCACTCACAAGGGCAGGGGGGAAAGTGATGACAAATTCCTCCAGTTAATTAAAAAGCCCCACTTCAGCAACATAGCAGAGCTTTTGAACTAATTTATGAGCGTTTATTCATTTTGTCCCAGCACAATCTCTGTGGAAATGTAAAATTCAGCTCCTGCATGATTTTTTTCTTTGCAGTGACTGGAAGGAGAAAGAACGAATAGATTCTGCTAAATTAATTATCAGCATTGATTTCTTGCCTTTTTTATATTTTTATCCCAAGACAGAGCCCTCAGTAACTTTGAAGAATCTCCAGCACTCAGGCTTGGAAAATTGATCTAGCAGCTTCTGTGAAGCAGCATTTCCAAGCTCCCCTTCCTCAAAATACACTCTAAATGTTAATTTGCATGCTCGAAAGGAACCAGGTGATTTGTCATTATATTTGCCTCCTCTCCCAGATGTAGCTACTCGTTCCCTTCTTAATTGATTTTCATATTTCGACTCAGTTCTCGGGAAAGTAATTTGGGTGCTGAATTGGGGAGAGAATTAATAGCTGACAACAAATGGGAACTTGGATGGGACTTCATTAGGGCCATCCGAGTGCCCAGGCTGGGCCTCTTCCTCCAGCACTTTCATTTTTGTCATCTATTATAAATCATTATGGTGAAAAATAGCTACAGAATGGAGACTCGCTTCTGCAAAGCTGAGGTGAAAACTGCCAGATAAGGAGGAAGAATTTGCAAGCATTCATTGGAATAAAAGGCCTGGAGGGTCCTCCTGGCTTCATCCTTGGTGGGAGATGAGGTGTGCAGGACCAGGGAATCCCTGCAGCCAGACCCAGAGCCCCTGGGGATCATCCCCAGCAAGGTGCGACGTGTGTCCCCAGCCAGGTGTCACCTTGGAATGTGTCCCTGTGCCTGCCTGCAGGATCTGATGGCTGTCACCCTGATTTTTTAAGATTTTCTAAGCCTTCTGATGTTTACATTCTTGTAACAAACTTTCCCACACGCTTTCTGTAAATAACTTATTGTTTTGCATTCTTTTATGGAGGAGGAGAAATTTGATGGACTATTGGTTTGTCCAGTGTCATTGGAGAGGTGGCACTGTCACCCTCCAATCCACTGTCACTTTTGGAAATCTATAAATGTTGGAGTCAGAAAATAAACTTCTCTTTTTTCACCTTGAGAGCCGCGGTGTGTGTTGTGTTGTTTCAAGTCCAGATGGGGTGTCACAGACATCTTTTATGAAAAATCCTTTCCTTAGGATTTTAGCATGGAAAAATCCTTTCCTTGGGATTTTTTCCTCCTGAGAAGCTGAGAGGCCTCAGGAACAAAATGTAAACAATGGTTATCTGCTGCTGTGGAATGCAACAGGTGCATCTGTGATTGGTCTCATGTGGTTGTTTGTAATTAATGGCCAATCACAGCCCAGCTGTCCAGACTGTCTCAGTCAGACACAAGCCTTTGTTATTCATTCTTTTTCTATTCTTAGCCAGCCTTCTGATGAAATCCTTTCTTCTATTCTTTTAGTATAGTTTTAATATAATATATATCATAAAATAATAAATCAGCCTTCTGAAACATGGAGTCAGATCCTTGTCTCTTCCCTCATCCTGGGACCCCTGTGAACACTGTCACAATGGGGATGGGACAGGAGCCCAAGGAGGTGCCAGGACTTTCACAGCAGAGATTCTGTGTCCCAAAGGCACCCAGGGAAGTGCAGCCACAAAAAGCAGCATGGGAATCTCCTGGGATGATGGCATTCCAGGCCTTTTACAGCTGGCACCCACAGCCTGCAGCTCCCTGTGCCCACACAGGACAGACAGCAGCGCTTGTGTCCCCTCCCTGCTGGGGACCCCAAAGCCAGTGGGGATCCTCCTGGTGGCCAAATTCCTGTGAACTTTGGCTGGGAGAAGCCTGAAGCCCAAGAGCTCCTGGTGCAGCTGAGCCCTCCTGCCCCTGGGGCTGCTCTGAGCATCCAGGGCAGCTCCAGGGGATGGCACAGCCCAGGAAAGGCTTTGGCAGCCTCAGCCATCCCAGGGTGATCCCCTCAGCATCACTTAACGGGCAGCCAGGAGGGGACCAGGCAGGGCAGCACTGTCCCCAGCTCTCCTCATGCCCTGTTGTATTTGTGAGGTGCCCCATGGCAGGGAGGAATGATGAATGTGACTTTATGTTCTTAGAAGGCTAATTTATTATTTTATGTTACTGTATTATATAAAAGAAAACTATGCTAAAGAATACAGAAAAGATACAGACAGAAGGCTACAAAGATAATAATGAAAACTCGTGACTCTCTCCAGAGCCCCAACACAGCTTGGCCCTGATTGGCCATTAAGTCAAAGCAATTCTCATGAAACCAATGAAACAACCACCTGTTGGTAAACAATGTCTAAACACATTTCAAAGCAGCAGAACACAGGAGAAGCAAATCAGATAATTATTGTTTTCATTTTTCTCTGAGGCTCCTCAGCTTCCCAGGAGAAAATCCTGGGCAAAGGGATTTTTCAGAAAATATGATGGTGACAATCCCCCATCGCTGCTGGTGCTGAGACCAAAGGCAAAACCTGCCCAGGGCCATTTCCCCCATTTCCCAGCTGATGGGAATCAGCAAAGCAGCAGAAGTTCCCTGGCTGGATCAGCTCAGGGAGCTGCACTTCCACTCCACTTCCTCTTTTAAAAAACAAAACCATCTGAACTTTAAAAAAACCAAAAACCAAAGAAAACATGCCCAAACCAACCCATCTTTTAAGGAAGAACTGTTTTTTTTCTATCAGTACATTTCCCAGCCCTGGCTGACTGCAGAAAGTTTCATCCCCTCTCTTTAAACACAGTTAATTCTCTTATAAATGAACGTACACAGTGTCACAGTACATTACCTCACCCTGGAATATTTTTATCCTGAACTTGCTGTGGCTGATGAATGGAACAATGCATGGATTTTCTCTGGGGGTGTTTTACCCACAATGGAACTTATTAAAATACAGCTGACTGCAGAAGAAAGAGCACTTCCTCAACAGGGCCAGGGTCATCTGGTGAAACCCCAGATAATGAAGAATGGTTATGGCAAAACTGTTAAATCAGCAGCTCTTGTTTGGACCAGCTCTGGGATTTCCTGCAATCATTGGAAGTTGCCAGGCAAGGTGCCATGGAAAGCAGGGGGTCCCAGGAGAATGGCACAAAGCCCCTCAAGGGGGGACAACTGGGCTGAGCCCTGACAGTGACCCTGTCCCTGCCACCTGCTGTGGCCAGGGAGCTGTACCTGCTCTGCTGGCTGCTGTGATTTATTCCAGCATTTATCCCTGGCTGTGAAAAGCTGTTTGTTTGCAGAAAGGGCCACCAGGCAGAGCAAGGCAGGTTCCTTTTTTGTGTGTGTGTGTGTGTGTGTGTGTGTGTGTGTGTGTGTGTGTGTGTGTGTGTGTGTGTTTGCTTCCTCCCTGTGCCCGAGCCATCAGTGTGACCCAGGGGTCTCTCCATCTTTCCAGAGACAGGTTTCCACATGTCCAGGGCAGATGTGTGCCAGTGGCTCCAGCTGCAGGCACCAGGATGCCCCCAGCAGCACCAAAGCTCCTCAGGAATGTGGGGCTGGGAAAGCTCTGAGCAGGGGGGATAAAACCATGGCAGAGCCTTGACCCTGCACTGCTCCCTCCCCCAGAACAGAAAGGAGATGCAAACCCCATTTCCCTCCCTTTTACAGCCCTCTGAGTCAGGGAGGGGCCATTAACCCTTCCCCACCCAGACACCCTCCCCTGGAGCCCAGTTGCCTCCCCCAGCTGGTGTTTCCATGTGGGTCCCACATAATTTCTTCCCTTTCCAGCCCCCCATCACTTCCCAGGGTGATTTCTTCCCTTTCCAGCCCCCCATCACTTCCCAGGGTGTTGTTTGGCTGCTGCAGGCAGTGCTGAGGAACAGCAGGAGGTAAATAGAGCAGTTTTTTGGAGCAAGGTTAGCAGTGAGCATCACAGGAGCAAACAGAGTTGCTTAAAGGAGTTGTGGGAGATGTGGTGGTGTCTTGGTTTGAACAGACAGGCGTCTGCTACATTTCCTGAAATGGAAAATGTAAACCCTCTCCCTCTGAATTACTATAATTTTGAAATTAAGGGGCTCTCAGGCAAAAAGATATGGGAGTAGGAATAACTCCCATAGGAAAATTAAAAATACAAATGCAATAGTACAGAAAAGAAAACAAACCACTGCCAGAGTCAGAGCAGGAGCTGCCCCCCTGTGTGTCAGGGTGGTGGCACAGCCCCATCCCATGGGGGCTCAGCCCTCCTGCAGTGCCAGCTGTGCTTCTGCTGGAGCAGGGATCCTGCACAAGGGGGGAGTTTTCCTCTGCAGCTCCAGGGCTGCTGCAGATGGGCCTGGGCTCCCTCTGGGAATGCAGGGCAGCAGAAAGCTGCTCCTCTGGGAATGCAGTGGGCAAAGGCTGCTGTGCTGTGCCAGGCTCAGATTGGATCCAGGTAGGAATGCTTGGCTCCTCCCCTGGGCGCAGCATCTCCCCATGGGATGATGGAATTTGATCAGCCCTGCAGGGACACTCAGTGGCCATGGACAGAAGATGGCCATGAACAGCAGAGATCTCCTGGAGGAGGGTTGGCTGTGGGAGAGATAAAGAAACTGCCCAATGAACAGCAGAGAACTGCTCCAGCTCTGACAGGTGGTGATAGAACACACACCCAGCCTAGGACAGAGGGGCTGGGAGGGAAGGAACAGGATGCCACCCAGCAGCCAAACTGCCCTGTGTCCAGGGCTTGGACTGGCCCTGGTGACACCCAGGGATGCTGCTGGCACAGCCACTGGCTTTGCTGGGTCACGCCAAGGTCCCACTTCAGACTCATGCCTCAGTTTCCCAGCCTGGCCCCATGGCTGCTCTGCACTGTCAAGACTCAGAGGTGACTTCTCACACATCCGAAATCCAAATCCACACGTCCAAAGTACAGCAAGAACCTCTGCTGAGGGATGTAAATCCGAGTCAAACACTTGCTGTCTGTGTCTCCAGGGGAGAGCAGACAGTGATGAGCTGAACAGCAGAGCCCCAGCTGGGGCAGGGCAGAGCTGCTCCAGGCAGAGCACCACAGTGTCCCCCGGCCAGGCTGGGACAGCCCTGGGGCTGTGCTCGCTGCTCAGCCACCCCCAGCACTCCCTCCTGGCCTCCCTGCCCAGCCCACAGGGGTGGTCAGAGGTGCCAGGCTGCTGGAGGAGAGAGGGCAGCTGCCCAAGGTTTCATGGGAATTCTCCCTGCTGTAGGTGCACAGTTTGGGGTCATTGGGATGGGGCTGTATGTGGCACAGTTTGGGGTCATTGGGATGGGGCTCTGTGTGGCACAGTTTGGGGTCATTGGGATGGGGCTCTGTGTGGCACAGTTTGGGGTCATTGGGATGGGGCTCTGTGTGGCACAGTTTGGGGTCATTGGGGCTGTGTGTGGCACAGTTTGGGGTCACTGGGCTGTGTGTGTCACACAGTTTGGGGTCACTGGGCCTCTGTGTGGCACAGTTTGGGGTCATTGGGCTCTGTGTGGCACAGTTTGGGGTCACTGGGATGGGGCTGTGGCCCAGCCTCATCCCCAGTGGGTGCAGCTGTGAGCAGCAGGTGAGCAGCACTGACAGCAATGAGCCATGGAGTGCCCAGGTGTGCTGAGCAACCACCCAAGGGAGCACAGGGCACACAGGGGCAGTGCAGGAACATCAGGGGTATAAAAGGCTGGGTAAAGAACAAGAAGGGCAGATGCTTGCAGCCTTCTGAAGTGGTCTGGTGCTACTCTGTATGGGTTGAAGCCTTCTGAAGCTGCATGGTGACACTGTGTTCTGCATCGTGGCCATCTCAGCTGTGACATGTGCTGTGACACCCTGCCTGCATCCTGCTCATGCCAGAGCCAGCACAGCCCCTTCACCTTCACCCCCCCTGCCCTGGCAAGGCTTGGTTTGCACCACCCCAGCCCCCATCCAAAACTTTCCCTTGTGCTGATTATCCCTGTCCACAGCTCCCTGGGACCATCCCTCTCATCATTTCCTTTTCCTCCAGTGGCAAATCTGCCCAGAGCCCCCAAGGCCTGATGGCAGGAGCTCACGGGACAGGGCAGTGCCAGCAGCCACTGCTTCCCAAATCCCTTAATTATGAACAATGAACACTTGAAAATCTGACCCGAGGTGGCTGTTGTTGAGTCATCCTCTCTTTAATTGCTTGCAAATATTGCTCTGTCTCACAGTGTGGGCTGTAAATTACCTTCAAATAAAGTGTGGAAGCTGTTTTACAGCTAATATATTGTTTCTTGGCAAAGTTTGGGATTAAATGGATCTTCCTGCTGAGCTGACAGCCCCCTTTCCCTGGGAATTAGGCTGTGTGAGTGCTGGGATGGAGCTTGATGACCTCTTGCAGGACCTTGCCTGCCCCTTGCAGGTAGGAAGAGCCACAGAGGGTGGGAAAACAAGAACTGGAGGCATCCAGTCCATCTGCTGTGATGATATTGGTGCCACTCACTGAGAGCCCCAGGAGTGCCAAACACTATCAATATTTCCCAATACCCCCTAAGGTGAGTCTTTCTGAAGATTTCAACATGAGGGTTCATTAAGTGACTTCAAGTGAAAAAAAAAACAAAAGCTGCTGTTCAGCAGTACAGATTTCCCCAGAGGCTTCTGTTATTATCGTCTTCCCAGTTATGAGTGATTTATTCGTAATGTTCCTGGCTTGGAACTGCAAATCATTGCTCCCGTTGTGAATCCGCTGGGAAGAGGGGACAGCCACCAGAGGTGCCAGCATCCCTGTGCCTTCCCCAGGTGTCCCCAGGGCCTGGGCTGTCCCTCTGCTCCCCACCAGCCCAGGGCATCACCCCTGGCTGATGCCTCTTAAGCCCCAGACTGGGGGATTAAAGGTTATGCAGGAATTTTTGAGATGGGGATGGAATCTGAAGGTCTTTGCTGTGGGGTGGGGAGCCTTTGGGGCTGGTGCCATGTGGAGTCAGGCAGGATTCCTGCCAGCAGCCAGCCCTGCCAGGAAAATCTCCAAGAAAATCTCTGTTAGAATTGCCCCCAGATTTAACATCATTTATTCATTCCCAGCTCTGCACTCTGAGGGAGTCTGTCCATCACCAAAATATATCTTAAATTAATTCCCATCTCTGGTTTCCAAGGACATCTGTCCATGTGAAATGCGCCTGTCCCAGGGAAGGTGGTGAGAATTGTTTGGGAATATGAGGAGAGGGGATGAAAAGCAGAAAACAGCAGCCACCTCTCTGGAGAGGAGCAGAGCACCTTGCAGAACAGATGGTGGCCAAGCAAAGGAAGGAAAAGGTGCCTCCCTTCCATGCCCTGAGCTGTTGGTTTCTTTTCCTGGCACAGGATCAGAGGAATTCCAGAGTTACAGAGGGGCTCAAGGCTGAGCCACTGCAGCAAAAGTCCCAGCGAGGATTTGGCCCTGGCACCAGCAGGTGACAGCTCAGAACTGCAGCAGGATCTCCAGTCACATTAAAATGACAAATTTCCAAGCATGAAGCGGTGACTTGGATGCGCTTTGTGTATGACTAACAGAAAATTAGATTTCACATTGTTTCTAGATCATTCTCATAGTCACCCTGGGAGGAAATGGAAGGAATTCTTTGAAGCAAAGCATCCCCTCCCAAGAAATCAAGGTTATTTCAGGGGTTTATAACTTCCTGTTGGCCATCAAAAAACAGGAGGCAAAATCCACAGCAACCTCAATCAAACATCCCCCAAGCTACTGTATCCCTCTGATTATCTAGAAAAGGCAAATTAAGAGTTAAGAAAGGCAAATTAAGCGTTAAGAAAGGGAAATTAAGATTTAAGAAGTGCTATCGCTTCTTTCTCAATCATCCTCCATAACTCCACAATGAAGGATAATTAATTGATTGATGAAGGCACTTGCTCTGCAAACTAAAATGAGCTTTTTTTTTCCTTTCAGTGTTTGCAACCCACAAATTCTCAGTGATCACAGGGGCTGCTGCTGGGGGATGGATCCTGGGCAGGTGTGGGGCAGGGGTCAGTCCTTTAGGCCTTTCCTCTGCTGCTCATGGAACAAAGCAGGATTTTTCAGGATCAGTTTTGCTACATTTCAGCCCCAAGTGCTCTCCAACTCCCTGAAAGGAGGTGGTGACAAGTGGGGTCAGTCTCTTCTCCCATGTAGCAAGCACTGGGACAAAAGGAAAAGGCTCCAAGTTGCACCAGGGAAGGTTTATTTCACTGCTAGGAACAACTTCCTCATGGAAAGGTCAGGCATTGGAACGGGCTGCCCAGGGCTGTGGTGGAATCACCACCCCTGCAAGAGCTCAACAATTGTGCAGCTGTGACGCTGAGGGACATGGGGTAGTGTGAGCTGGCACTGCTGGGTCAATTGTAGCAGACTCTCTGGACATGGGCAGAGCCCCATGGAGAATGGAACAAAAGGAATGATGAGACAGCAGTGTTACTTCTGACTCCTTGACCCCCACCCTAAGGCCTATCCCTGTAACCCTATAGGCTATGTTACTCTAACCCTTACCATTGCTCAAATTTGGATCCTTTCCAACCCTATAAAAGGACATACTTTAGCCCATTCGGGGGAAGAAGAGCCGACCCGGGACCCTTTCGCACCTCTCCTGAATAAAGCCATCTCTGTGGAAAACCCGGCCTCTCCTTCTCCTCTCTCCGTCTGCTGCAGCCTCCGCCCGGGCAAACTTACCCAGGGAGCAGAGCTGAAATCACTGAAGAGCTTGCAATCACTTTCCTATCAGCTCGCTAATGGGGGTTTAGCCTGAGGCCTGAGGCCTGAGCTATGCCTGGCATCTCGGGCTCCCTGTCCCCCTGGGGACTGGGCTCCCGATATTAATAAGGCCATACACGAGGCGTTATTAATAGTTAATGGCTGGGCTCCATGGGTTTAGAGACCTTTTCCTACTTAATAATTCTGTGATTCCACCCTAAGCAGAGGCAGAAGGAATTGATTCCACCCTGAGGCAGAAGGAAGGAGAAGTGTCCGTGGTCTGTCTGTCCTGCACCTCTGACAGCTTTGAAAAACCCTGCACATCCCCCTCCTCCCCATCTGCTTCAGACACCTCCACTTGGGCCTGCAAAGGGAAACCACAGCTCTCAAGACACACAGGGATGAATGAGATTGATGTTTCTAAACAAGGATGATGGATGGAGAGGCTGTGGCTGTTTTCTGGGGGTGCCCAGTTGGCTGCTCCTCACCCAGCATCTCCTGCACGGTCCCCTCACCAATGCTTGGAAAACATCACCCACCCCTCAGGAAAACCTGGTGCAGTCAGCAAACCATTTCCTCCACAAGAAATACCTGGAAGAGAGTAAAAGCAGTGGAGAGGAAGGAAGCTGTAAAGCAGAGGAAGCTGGAAGGCATTCCCAACCCCAGCATGGGGACACTCAGGAGCTGGAAAGGCATAAAAGAGTATCTGGCCTTTGTTCACCCCTGGAGCCACAGCACTGGCAAAGATGAGCAAGAACAATAAAAATTCCACCAGTCCAAGGTTTTCCTGGATGAATGTGAAGGCTTTTCTCAGTAGGAACTCTGAATAGTGTGAAAATAACAACAAAAAGCATTTTTGTTGTCTCCAGGGAGGAAGATGCATATAAAGGGGGTTTTCCTGGCTGGGTTGTGCTGGGTACAAAGAGCTGCCACCCTAATTCCAAAAGCCACCTTGAAGGAACACTGGAAGGAAATGTGTCCTTCCCTCCTTCCCTCTCTCCTTCAGCTAATTTTGTATTTCCCTTTCTGGCTGTGCTGCAGAGTAATGAACGTGGGTGATTTGCCATCAGATAAATTGCACACCATTAGCTGCCTGTTTAGAGACCATATTTCCTCTTTGTGATGAGAGCTCAATATCTTTCCAATGAGTTATGGCTTGGAGATCTTCTAGACCTGGACTGTAAGTACCAAGCAATTACTGTGCTGTAATTCCAGGGTGTAATTCCAGGGCTGTTCTCCTCCCTGCTGCACAGAATCTCTCATCTTCCTCAGGTGGACTGGAGGAAGCTTCTCCAGGTTTAAAATAATGGATTAATGGCAGCTCTTTTCCTGCAGCTCCCTTTTCCCTTCTCCTTTTCCATCCACCGCCCAGCAATGCTCAGTGAGCTCCAGGGCTGCACTTTGCAATAGGAGTGCGTTGGAAATCACAGGAAAGTGGCCAAAATCTGGTGTCTACACACAAATTAAACCCTGGTGCTGCTGGCCCATTGTGCCCAAGCTCCCCTGGAGGGACACAAACATCCCAGCCCAGCATCTCCAGGGATGCAGCCCTTCACTGCCCTGCTCCCACCAGTGCTGGGTCCAACGCCTTGGGCAAGCACCTTCCTGTTTGCATCATGCCTTGGAGTGACTGCCCAGAGCAGAGGTTGGACAAGATTAACAGAATAAAAGTGGGTATTTATTAAAGGCCTTCAATAGATATACCCGGGACAGTCAAAAGCCTCTCAGAGGCCAACAAGATGGATAACAGTCACAAGTTTTTCAGACAATTTTAAGTTTGGTCCATTTACATATCAGGGGTTAATCCTCCAATTACAGCTTCAGGTAATGAAGTCATATTCCCCCAGTTTGTGCCCCCCAAATCCACTTTTGTTTATACTTTTCTGGGCCTGAGGCTGTAGGGTGTCCTTGGATCTCAGGCCTGGAGGGATTGTTTTGTCAGACCAAAATGTGAAGAGAGTTAACCAAAACTTCATATGGAGTGTAGAGTTATGCACTAATGCAGTACAGCATCTGAAAAATATAAAAGCTAAAATCCTAAGGCATCAACACAGCAGAAAGAAAATCTTTCCTTGCTTTAGGAAAATCTCTGTGCCCTGGGACATGACCCCAGAGCCACTTTAGCATCTTTAATAGAAGTGATTATTGAGCTCTGAGAGCTCTGGGTGGTGGAACCTTCCCAAACCCTGCTGGGAGCAGAGTCGGGAGCTGGGCCCAGCTCTGGCAGCAGCCCCCAGCTCCCAGCAAACAGCCTCATTCATGGATGATGGATAATATTAATTAAGGAAGAACATTCCTGATGAGCAATGAAACACCAGAATAACCTCAGATGGATGAATGGAGGGATGGGTGGTGAGCACCACAAACCCCTGATTTACCAGAGCTTCCCTTTCAGTAAAAATTATAAAAATGCTAAGCAGGAAACTTCCTGATTTTCTCTCTTTTTTATTTTTAACAGCTCTTCTCACTCCTTACATCACTGCATCATCAGGCCTTGGAAACTCTCCCAATGCACTCCCAAAAGGATTGAGTCACTGACAGGCTTGGTGGGGTGACCCCAGGCTGGGGAGCTGCTTCTTTGAATCAAAATTGTTCTGTTCCTCTTAATACTTTAAGCCCAGGTAAAGAACCCCATCCTGAGACAAACAGGTTCAGATTTGTCTCTGTTTTCCTTCTCCAGGAAAAAAAAAATAAAAGAGAGGATTATTCTTCGCAATGAATATTTTTTTGAATGATAAGTAACAGCACAAACCTACAGGAGATATTTCAGCCTCACAAACTGCTGACGTTGAAATGTATCCAGGAGACCATACTGCGAGTATTTTAAATAGATCAAATAATCCTCGCTTTGCAAAGCCAGATTTTTTGTGTCCCAGGCCCCAGGCAGGTGGAGTTCAAGTGAGTTTCGATGGGACATTAATAGTGTGTTAATGAAACCTCCACCCGCTCGCAATCTTCAAAGGCACTCTTGTTTTTGAACTGTAATTGTCCACTGAGAAATGACAAAACAAACAGCAATTACTCTGGAAAAGGGTTTTTTTAAAAAATTATGCCAGTAGGACTGGAGCCCGTGAAGCAGCGTTAGTGATAAATACACATGAAACCGCTGCCAGTAGCTGGAGAGCTGGAAGCACAGAAGCGCCTTATTTTCCTGTTTTCCTTCTTTTTCTTTTCTCATTATTAAATTTTTGCAGCGGCAGCGATGCCCGGGGATGGAGGCAGATGGTGCCAGACCCAGAGGAGCTCCCAAAACGTCCCCAGGATGCGGTGGGGACCGGGGCTGCTCCTCTGGCATCCCTGAGCTCACCGTAACTCCATCCCTGGAAATGCCAAATAATTTCCCCTCACCCAGAGGCCATTCCAGCATCAGCACCTCAGGATGTGCCCTGAAACAGCTCCAGCTCTCCAAAAAGGAGATCTCACCCACCCTGGGGGCGTTTTTATTGGCACGATGCACATAATCCGTTATCTTTATTAGGATGGCCCCGTCCCTGTTTATGAGCAATCCGTGGAATTCTTTTCCTTGAGATAACAAAACCCCCCGGATCTGCTGGGCAGAAAACTGCTGATAACAGCACAGAGCCATTTATTCTGTGTGGGATTGCTACAGTGAGAACCCCGAGCAGGCAGTAGTGGGCAATTACTGTCGGCTCTGACCTGCAAATGGGAAAAAATTCCCCTTCCCAGGAAGGAGAACGAGAAGTTATGGACTGGACTCAGTGCTGTGGCAAGGCAAATAATAATAATTCTCTGTGCCTGGAAAGATTGGGGGCTGAAGTGCTCCCTGCCTGCTCTGCCACAGCTCTCCACCTTTATTTTTGGAGTGTTCCCAGTTTCAAAGTGGTTTCTCTTTACCTGAAATACACTTTTTTTTTTCCTTTTAATTAAAAATTGAGTTTGTTGTTGAGACGTACCCCCCTGTAATTTTAGTATCTTGTATAAAAACATCAGGCAGCACGTGGGTGCTGTCAGCTCTATAAAGAAGCTCTAAAACCATGGAAGTTTTAGAGGCTGGAGGGGTGGATCCAGCACCTCCCAGCATCCCTACCCTCCAAGATGCAGGCAAAAAAAAATCCTTCTGCATTAACTTTTCCCAGTAATTTAGTCATTGCAAACCCTAGGAATTTGGGATGAGGAAAAGTGGCAAAGCTCCTGTGAATAAATCCTGAGTATTATATTAATTTTAAACCCATAAAGAATATGAAAAGTGGGAACAAAGCACTCAGCCCCCTCCTGGTGGATAGTGCTTATCTTGTCTAGGAAATCAGCTTTAAATGAACGCTCAGATAAGCTAATTTTTTCATCTGTGGCTAGCACATTTTGAATGGTTTTATTTGACGAATAAAACCCAATTTTGATACTGGTTTTTGGGCGTCTTAAATTGAAAACCAATTTCCATCCAAACAGACCATGGCACACAGTGTGAGTCCAAACTTAATAATCATCTCATAAAGAAGAAATGCATCATTCCCTATATTATAACATAATAAAACCCAAACACAAAGAATTGCTGTAAATGTACGTTAGGCTACATAATTGCTTAAGTAACCTCCCACATACAAAGTGTTTTCTTCTGTTTAGCAAAACGAAGGAGTTTTAGAAGAATCAAAGCTGCAGGTTGGTGGTTACCAATAAAGAATCAAATTATGGGAATAAATAAAACACACAAATGAGAAACAAGATTAAAAGCTGGCAATTTAAACCAAGCTTTCTGCTTTGCTCATTCAAATCATCATTAAAAGAGGTGGCTGAAATAAATCATCTCTGGAATTTTCAGCTTTCAACTCCTTCCCGCCCAGGAAAAGCTTGGGGAGGGTGAGAAGCAGCCTGGGCACACTGAGGGATGCAGCTGGAAATGATGGGACAGAGGCAGGGGGACTTCAGTGTGGTGGTGTCTTGGTTTGAACAAACAGGTGTCTGCTAAGGAAGGCAGGAGCCTCCCTTGAAATGGAAAATGTAAATCCTCTCCATCTGAATTATTATAATTTTGAAATTAAGGGGCTCTCAGGCAAAAAGGTATGGGAGTAGGAATAACAGCTCTTTACTAGGAAAATTAAAAATTACAAATGCAATAGTACAAAAAAGAAAACAAACCACTGCCAGAGTCAGAGCAGGAGCTGCCCCCCTGTGTGTCAGGGGGGTGGCACAGCCCCATCCCATGGGGGCTCAGCCCTCCTGCAGTGCCAGCTGTGCTTCTGCTGGAGCAGGGATCCTGCACAAGGGGGGAGTTTTCCTCTGCAGCTCCAGGGCTGCTGCAGATGGGCCTGGGCTCCCTCTGGGAATGCAGGGCAGCAGAAAGCTGCTCCTCTGGGAATGCAGTGGGCAAAGGCTGCTGTGCTGGGCCAGGCTCAGATTGGATCCAGGTAGGAATGCTTGGCTCCTCCCCTGGGCGGAGCAGCTCCCCATGGGATACTGGAATTTGATCAGCCCTGCAGGGACACTCACTGGCCATGGACAGCAGAGATCTCCTGGAGGGAGGGTTGGCTGTGGTAGAGATAAAGAAAAAACTGCCCCATGAACAGAAGATAACTGCCCCAGCTCTGACAGATGGGGATAGAACACACCCCCAGCACATCTTGTAACCTAAGAGAGTGCTGAACACTCATGGATTAAAAATACTAAATTACAAATGCCTAGAATGGATTAAATATTCTAAGTAACAGGAGTCCAAACCTGCCCATATGTCTCAATCCTCCCCAGCCAGCTCCATCAAACACCACATACTCATCCCACAGCTGTTCCTGAGTCCCAGGGTCAGGGAGAGAAAGGTGGGATTTTGGGAGACCCAGGGGCACAGAAAAGGAGCAGACTCGTGGTTGATGCTCCATTTTGCTGCACATCCCGTGAAGTTCAGGCACTGATGGGTGGACCAGAGCCCTGGGGTGGGGAGATGGGATCCTGGCCCCCTGAATCCACCCCTTCCCAAGTTTTTTACGGCAGGATGTGCAAGTTTTGTAGGAAAATGTTAATAGGGATCCTCCCAAGGAGGCATCCCACCTGCAGGATGAGGCGAGAAGGGGCAGCAGTTGTGTCCCAGCTGAAATCCATCCCTCCTGGATGGGAGATGGATCCACCTTCCTGCTTCCATACTGGTAGGGTGCTGTGGGGAGCCCAGGGATGCAGAATCCCAAAGTCCCACAGAATGCCAAGACCCCCTGGTACCTGGATTTGCCACCACCTGGGGGTTTCCCAGAGTGAAGCAATGGAGGCTTCACATCCCTCCATGCCTGGGTCCGGTGCTCTTAAAGAGGAGTCCCTTCAGAGTGGATGGAGAGAAATCTGAAGGGAGAATTTTGAATTTTAGCAGGACCTGAGGCAGCCCAGAGGGCATGCAGGGTCAGGGTGGGGCACCTCCTACTGGCTGTGGCAGCACCCTGGGAAGACACTCAGGAAAAAATCCAATTCCTTCCTGGCATCTCGGCTTGGACTGGCTTCCAGAGCATCTTCCTTTCACATGAAACAGAGAAGCTCGGCAAAATGTAGCAGTAATGTGTTGTTTTCTATTCCACTGCTCAGCGAGGAGCCTCTGGGGATGGCAGGGAAGGAAGGGGACCTCAAAATAGCTGCAGCCACTCTGTGCAGTTGGAGAAGCTCAGAAATCCCAAAATAGAGCAAACATTCCCCTTCCCTATTGCTGTTCCAAGGAAAGGGCTCGGGTGAGAGCACTGTGAGGTGCCCTCTGGTTTTGTTTGTTTGGGAATGGCTCCCAGCAGCTGCTGGGATGCGGCAGAGGATTCAGAGGGGCAGCTCGGAGAGCCCAGGGCCTCCCTGGTCACACCCATTTGGGAAGGGGAGACATTGCAGCTCCCCCACTGTTGTATTTGTGGGGTTCCCAGATGAAGAAAGGAATGGTGAATCTGACTCCATGTTCTCAGAAGGCGAATTTTTTATTTTATGATACTATATTATATAAAAGAATATTAAACTAAACTATACCAAAGAATACAGAAAGGACACAGATAGAAGGCTAAAAAGATAATAATGAAAACTCATGACTCTTTCCAGAGTCTGACACAGCTTGGCCCTGATTGGTGAGTCAAACAATTGACATGAGTCAAAACAATCCACATGAAACCAATGAAACAATCACATGTTGGATAAACAATCTCCAAACCACATTCCAAAGCAGCAAAACACAGGAGAAGCAAATGAGATAAGATTGTTTTTTTTTCTCTGAGGCTTCTCAGCTTCCCAGGAGAAGAATCCTGGGCAAAGGGATTTTTCCAGAAAATATGACTGCCACACCCACCCACATGTGGCACAGCCTCCTGGCTTGGCATCCATGGCTGCATCCCAACAGGCCATGGGGCAGATGCTGGGCATGGGGGAGAGGCAATCTCTGAGCAAGAGAGGCCAGAGAGAGAAATCCTAAAATCACAAAATCACAGCTGTCTCCTCTGGGAGAGGCACCCACATTCCAGCAGCCAGGCTGGCTCCAGGAGCTGAGCTTCTGCTGGGTAAACTTTGGGACACTGATGCCTTGAGAAGGCTGGCCTAGAGGCGGGACAGAACTAAAGAATAAAGCAGGGATTTATTAAAAGGATCTCCTCCATGGATCCACCTTGGGCAGCACAAGAGCCCAGCCAGGGCTGCACCCAAGATGAACCAAAATGGTCCCAAAATGCACAACTGGGCACGGGGTCTCTCACTTGGATCAGTTCTGCTTCATTTGCATCTTGGAGTTCATTGTCCCATTCCAGCTTTAGCCCATCCAGTCCCATCCTTGTTTTTCTCTCTCCAGCCCACGGTGTTTGTGTTCTTGGGCCTGAGATTTGGATCATTTGTCCTTGGTGCCCAGCTGGAGCAGGAATTGTTTTTGTCTCCCTGCTCTGTGCACAGAGCTCACCATCCCAATATGAACCCAGACCCACACACTAAAGCAGCACAGAACCTGAAAAATAGAAAAGCCAAACCTGAGGCATCAACACAAGGGCCTAGAGGTCTCTTCCAACCATAATGATTCCATGGCTGGCCCAGGGCTGCTCCAGACCCTCCCTGCTTGGGAACAGCCAAGGGACAGGGCCACCCACACCCACAGCAGTCACCGTGTGCCCCCCGCTCTGTGCTGACCCCCAGGGCCCCCCCAGGCCAGGCAGGGCCGGACTCCACCCCCCATTTGAAGCCGAGTGCCTACAGTGGGAGCACACAGAGCTGTGCCTGCCCTGTCCCCTCCATCTGTCCCCTGCCATGGCTCCAAAAGCAGACCTGAGCTTCATCCCTTCTCCTCATCATCCTCCTGCCCCCAGGAAAGTGAGGAGATGCCTCCAGCCAGCACAGGGAAAGGTGCCCACTAGCCAGGGCTGTGGATGGGATAATGGAAGCATGAGGAGAGTCCAATTCCCTCTGCTGGAGCGCCCAAGCAGAGATTTGGTGTCTGGGAGGGCTCAGAGGCCCCTCTGCAGGTCCCCAGCAGGAGCAGAGCCCACAGCCAGGTCTCTGCTCCAGGAGCTGCTGCAGCTTTGGTGCCTGCCTGACTTGGGCTCTGGCCAACCCCAGCTCAGCCACTTCCAAGCTCTTCCCATGGCCTTGTTAAACCAAACTGGGCTTCAGCTGAAAGCAGCAGCACCAGAACCAGCTGTCCCAGGTCCCGTAGGAGCCTTGTTTGCTGTATGAGGCACTCAAGGCTTTCTTTGTCTTGCCAAGAACAAGTGCTAAGGCAAAGCACGGGCCTTGTGCTGCCAGGAGGTACAAATTGGCACCCTCCAGCCATCCCAAAATAACCCAAACTTGTTTGACATAACAAGGTGATTAAACCAGTGAGAAATTCTGCTGCTCCGAGCCAACAGGACACGGTGACATAAAAGCAGTTTCAAATCTCAGCTCAATTAGGGGGAGGATGCAGATGGTTTTGGGGAGGGGGACATCTGCATGGGCCTCCCAGAGCTCACTGTGCCCTGCCAGCAGTGCCAGGCTGGGGCAAACAGGGGATCTGCATTTACCCACAGCTCTGAGGGCTGGGGGAACACAAAGATTGCCTGATTTGTCTGATTCCACCAATTTTCAGACCCCCAGCTCCTTAGGGCATGCGAGGACACTGCTGCCATGTGTCAGTGACCTGCCACCCCCTCCCTCACCCACTGCCCACTGTTCTGATGCTGCCACACTCTGCAGTGGGAGCTGGGTGTGATAAAGCTGCTGATAACACAGACAGGTTGGGCTCTGTCAGCAAGGAACATTTTGGAACAGTTTTTGCTTCTGCCTCACCAGGCAGGGGAAGCAAAGCCAGGAAGATGCTGCACAGCCCATGGATCTGGCACGAAAGGAAGGGAATTTGCCAGGATGGAGGGAAGCACCCACACAGGGTCCCAGGCTGGAGCAGGAGAGCAACTCCACACCACAGTGCAGGAGAACATCCAGAATCCAACCTGCTCCCAGCATCAGCTGCCCCAGCAGCTCCCCAGGATCCCAGGGGACATCCCAGACCCCCCAACCCTGCTGTGCTTGGGGAGACCTTCAGGGACCTGCAGAGATCACCCAGGCCCTCATTCCCCTGTACAGACACTTCCAGCAGATTCTTGGTGACCTTCACAGGGATGTCTCTGCTTGGCCAGCTCTCATCCCTGATGATTTGGAGCCTCTCTGGTTGCTGCCATGCAAATGGAGGGATGGTAAATCTTTGGCCAGCAGTAACTCACAGCCAGACAGAGCAGGGACTGACAATAACCAAAGGGTTTGAAATCCAATAGTCCCTAAACACTTTCAGGTGCTGCCTTTGCCTTTCTATCTTCAGGCTTCAGGGACAAATAATTCCTCACAATCTGTGTTCCCAGCTCTTCTCTCCTGAACTCCAGAGAAGGATTTCAGTCAGCTCTAGCACAGTGCGTGGCCATTCGTCATAGAATTATTTTCATTCATTTATCTCCATTCTGCCTTTTCAAGTCCTTTCCTTGCGTGCTACTTCGGCCAAATTCCCAATTCCCTGGATTTATTATCACTATAAAATGGTTGCCTGCTCCACAGCATGACCTAGACACGCTCCCCACTGCGATGCTTTAAAGGCCTTCGTCTGTTCCTATGGCAACTGGAAAAGGAGGCAGCCAGCACAGGGATGGATCCTGCCTGGATGCTGCCATCCCTTCCTGCCTGCCAGGAGACCAGGACAGTGCTGGGGGGATGCACAGTGCTGCAGCCAGCAGGGCAGGAACACATTTTCCTGGTGTTTTTCTGTGTTTTTCTGGTGTTTTCCTGGTGTTCTCTGTGCCCTGCTCACCTCCACACCTGGCCAGGAGGATGTGGCAGTGCTGGAAGGAGCTCAGCTTGTCCAGAGGGGCACAGGCTGAGCTGAGAGGGAGGTACAGGCACAGGGAGCTGGCAACCCATGGTGACATCCAGCTGTGGCCCTGCTGGGCTGGTCACTCTGATGGTCACTCTGTCTGTGTTCCAAACACCTCACACAAACCCACTCCCTCCAAAGCAGGCAGCTCTGCCCCAAAAAGCTGCTTCTGCAAATCCCACTGCCTTCAACCTGTTGATAGACACTGAGGCCTTTTCCTTTCATTTACTGCTGTTATTCTCTTTTAATTCTTTATTAATCAATTCCCACATCAGCCACTCCATCAGTTTGCCCGGGATCGAAGTGGAGCTGACAGCCCTGTAATTATCCAGGTTGTCTCATTTATCCTTTTTAAACACTGGCAGAGACCTCACCTGGGAAATCAGCAGAGCAGATTCAGTTCTTGCTTTTTGACACAGACATGGTTTTGTTTTTCCTCCCGTGATGGGTCCCAGCCCTCAAGCTGTGGATCCTGTGGGAGCTGCCAAAGCAGAACTTTGCACGGTGCCATGTGCACCATCACTGTCTCCTGCAGCATCCCAGCTTTCATTTAAAACTGGGAAAACAGCAGGGAAGGAAGGGCTCCCCATCCTCTCTGCAGCACAGGGGCTGGTCCCTCTGCTGCTCACAGAGCTGAGCTCCAGGGAAGGCAGCTCTCAGCTCTCACCACATTGCACAGAGCATTTCCTGAGCACCCCTATTAATAACGCCTCTTGCAGGCCTTATTAATATCGGGAGCCCAGTCCCCAGGGGGACAGGGAGCCCGAGATGCCAGGCGTAGCTCAGGCCTCAGGCTAAACCCCCATTAGCGAGCTGATAGGAAAGTGATTGCAAGCTCTTCAGTGATTTCAGCTCTGCTCGCTGGTAAGTTTGCCCGGGCGGAGGCTGCAGCAGATGGAGAGAGGAGAAGGAGAGGCCGGGTTTTCCGCAGAGATGGCTTTATTCAGGAGAGTGCGAAAGGGTCCCGGGTTGGCTCTTCTTCCCCCGAATGGACTAAAATATGCCCCTTTTATAGGGTTGGAAAGGATCCAAATTTGACCAATGGTAAGGGTTAAAGTAACATAGCCTATAGGGTTACAGGGATAGGCCTTAGGGTGGGGGTCAAGGAGTCAGGAAATAACACTGCTGTCTCATCATTCCTTTTGTTCCATTCTCCATGGGGCTCTGCCCATGTCCAGAGAGTCTACTACACACCCCCTTCTCCAGTTTGAAAAAAGCTGTTCAAACATGAATCAAATTTTAACAAGTGGAGACAATTGGATTATTTCCTTCTGGAAATAAGTCAAGGGGGGCTGCAGATTGCCCCACTCTGGGTGGTCCTGACCTCTCTGATGTCCTCATGTGGCTCGGGGTGACAGCACATGGGAGCATCCCCACAGCTGGCCATGGCTGTGGGCTCGGCCCCCAGGGGAAGGTGATGGGCAGGACCCCCCTGTGTCCCCTTCCTTAAGTGATGCTGGGACCAGCAGCCACCCCACAAGGATTCACAGCTGCTGAACTTTCCCTGGTCAATCCTGCCCAGGCTGAGCTTTCCCTGGTCCATCAAAACCCTGTGAAACTGCAACAGCCTCCAAGAAAATGAATAAAACAGCTTTTGCAGGCAGCAAACATCCCTGCTAGGGCTCCTGCTGCAGGTAACTTACAGCACCCATAAATCTGTGTGCAGCATCTTCTGAAGCCAGGCTGCTTTTAACACTCATCAAAAGCCACTGGAAAAAGAGAAAGGAGATGGAGAGGAGAGCCAATCCTCTGGAGATGGGCCCTGGCTGTGTGCAGGGGAGGCAGCACATTCACACCACCCCCACTGCCTCTGCTCCAGCTCCCCTTTGCTTCCAATTTTACACTTAGCAGAGATGCTGCTTATTCAGGCAGAGCCTTGAGCAACTGGCCCAGCCCCTGGGCTCGTGTGCAGATGGTGCAAGCACTGGAGAGAGGCTTGGGAGAAGCTTCCCCTCCCCTGGCAGCAGCACAGCCGTGACACTCTGGCAGCAGAGAGGGGCAGAAAAGCCTCAGCTCGCTCCATCTGGCAGCCAGAGCTCAGGGAGCAGGGCTGGAGGTGAAGGGGAAGGAGTTTCTCCGTTTACTCCCTTGCAGGAAGGAGGAGGAGGTTAAATTGGGAGCAAGAGCCCCTTTGGCAGCCTGGCAGGGAGCACTGAGCTGCACTGGTGAGCTCTGCTCACCCCTGCCAGAGCTGCTCCCCCAGAGCAGGTGAAACACAGAGTTCCTGGTGCTGGGATGCACTGGGAGTGAGAGCAGCACCACCAGGGTTTGTTAAACACAGAGTTCTTGGTGTTGGGATGTGCTGGGAGCAGAGCAGCACCACCAGGGTTTGTTAAACACAGAGTTCCTGGTACTGGGATGTGCTGGGAGCAGGAGCAGCACCACCAGAGCAGGTGAAACACAGAGTTCCTGGTGCTGGGATGTGCTGGGAGTGAGAGCAGCATCACCAGGGTTTGTTAAACACAGAGTTCTTGGTGCTGGGAGGCACTGGGAGTGAGAGCAGCACCACCAGGGTTTGTTAAACACAGAGTTCTTGGTGCTGGGATGCACTGGAAGTGAGAGCAGCATCACCAGGGTTTGATAACCCCCTCTGGGAAGCAGCTTTATACCAAAGGATTTGTGTGGGATTGCTGCTCAGCAGCAGAAGGGTTTGTTCTGAGCAGGGGGATACCAGGGGATGAGGAAAAATGGCATTTTAAAGCCCAAGGCTGCCCAGGGCTCCCTGGCATTTCCCTCTTTGTGCCTCCCAGCAGATCCCACGAGCCAAAGGGCAGCTGGGTGTGTGGAGGAGGTGATGCCTCTGTGAGGATGTTCTGTAGGGACTGCTCAGCCCTGCTGCAAGGAGGGAGGGAGGGATGGAGGCAGCAGCAAACCCCACAGCAGCATTTTCCAGCCAGGAAAGCTTGGAAAAGGCAGCAGCCTCCAAGGAAGTGTTTGTGAGCATGGGCTGACAGAGAAAGCTTAGCACTGCTCCAAGGAGGCTGGAATTTGGGTCAAGGAGGAGATCAGGTCAGCTGCCTGCCTTCCCCCCACCTGAGGGCAGATTTGGAGGCTCCCTGGGCACGGGAAGGGATCCTTGTTCCAGGACTGTAGGAGTGTCAGGGGGTAGCATGGTCAGGATGGACGGAGATGAGAGATCTCTGCAGCCAGGTCTGGAACTTGGGGTTTATTGCAAAGGGCCTGGGTGCAGGGCCCTGCTGGGAGCTGCCAAACACAGCTCAGAGCAGGCCCGAGAGAAGAGAGGGGCAGAGAGGATGAGAGGGTGAGAGAGTAAAAGGGTAAGAGAGCAAAAGCGGAAGAGAATAAAAGGGGTAGGAGAATAAATGGGGTAAGAGAGTGAGGTTCCCGTCACAATACAATAAATCTTCTTCTGTGTTGAATATTCTAATTCTCACTAACCAATCTAGTACAAGATACAAATCCTATAGCATTTCCATACAGCCTATAAGAATCATTACATCACCACACTGTGTTACATTTTAAACCCTAAAAACTCCTCTTTGGGCCCCTTCTGCCAAGCTGGCAGGGTCTGCTCTGACCCTTGGGCCTGTCTGCAAGCAGAGGGTGTTGTTCCATCAAAAGGGGATTACCTTCAGCCAGCCACACCATTGTTTTCCAGTTGTTCAGTAACTAAGGGATCTCAAAGCTTGCTTTCATTTCAATCTCACTTATAGTTTCTATATTCTCAAAATCTTTTGCCAGGCAATCATATTGATAAGGCTTTCCTGTTTCATATTCCCCAACACAGGACAGCTTGGGGGACATCACAGGGATGGTCCCATCCAAGACACTGAGCCCCAGGTGTGCAGAGCTGGGGAGCCCACCCCGAGCTGGCAGGTGAGGGGCACCACTGTCAGAGCAACAGGGACATCCCCCACTGAGATTTCTGAGCCTGACATTCCTGCCCATGCTCAGGCTGCTTCGTGTTCCACCTCTCCTAGCTCTGAGCGGCTTTCCAGCTGACCCTGGGGGCTGGAAAATTAGCTGAATTGGTTTTGGGTACTTTCAGGAGCTCTTTCAATGTAGATGACTGCTGGTGGATTAAGAGCATAGAGAAAATGAAGTCTCTTCCACCACAGAATAATAAATAGCTACTACATAACCTTTTCCCTAATCAGAAAATAAGAAGACTGGACTCCAGAGCATTTCAGGTTTTGATCTCTCAGCCAAATCTGCCATGCAAGGAGCCTGTTGGTAGTAAATTCTGTCTGTGTTTGATACAGTTCAGTTCAGAAAAGGAGCAGAGAGCAGATTTCAGAGGCAATGTGAGAAAACACTCCTGTTCTGGCTAAATTTCAGTCCCCTGTGTAGCATTTTTTTCTATCTCTGCCCCTATTTCAGTGTACATTGTAAGAAAAAATGCCATTAACATTGAGAAGGGAAATGCCATTAAAATGTGAAGATGCTCAAATGCCAGGGCAATGGGGTCTGGGTAATTCTCTAAGACACCCTGAGGTCTGAAGGCTGACACAGGCTCTCCCTGTGTCCTGCCTTTCCTGTCCATTCACCAGAGCTGGGATGTTGGGAAGGATGAAAGTTTGACAAGAAAGTCTCACAGATATGGATGCTTAGCAGAAAGATTTTTAAATGTAGAATCTGAAGAAGAAATAAAGATGGAAACAAGTTTTGATATAGAAGAAAAGAATTGCTGAGCCAGTCTTGCTGGATAACCAAGGAGGCAAAGGGTGTGTTGGTTAGAAGGGGTTTTTATGGCTTAGAGCAAAGGATAAACCCACCCCAAACAAGAAGATGTTTTTACCAAGCAGAAAGACAGCACAGGCAAACAAGGCAGCAAATGTTGCAAGTAGAAAAGAGGTCTCAGAATTTTCCACTGCAAGAAAACTGAAAAACAACTTCTAGCTTCAACTGTAATGTACTAACTTGTAGTGATTGGAGACCGATAACATGAACGTGGTAATTACAGTAGTTATGATAGGCTATAGATAATAGTTAAGGTATAGATTGGTCCTACTCTGTTAAGATGCTCAGCAAAGAAAAGTCTATAATGCATTGTAACCTAAACCAAAGGGTCTCCAGGCCTGCCTGCAGCTGGAGCTGACAGCTGTAGGCACAGCTCTGTCACCCACGACCCTGGACTGCTGTGACATTCTGGATACAATAAACTGCATTTTGGAGAGCTGCCTGGAGTCCCTCATCTCTCCTTTCAGCTCTTACGGTGGCGCCCACCTGAGGCACCATTAGTCAGAGCCTGAATGAGGAATGCAGGACTCCAGGCCTGCCTGCAGCTGGAGCTGACAGCTGTAGGCACAGCTCTGTCACCATGACCCTGGACTGCTGTGGCACCTTGGATACAATAAACTCCATTTTGAAGGGCAGCTTGGAGTCCCACATCTCTCATTCAGGCTCTTACATTGGGGTGCTCTCTCTCCAGCAGCACGAGGGGATGGCTGGAGGCAGCACGGACACCAGAGGTGAAGGAAGCCCCTCAGGATCCTCCTGGCAGAGCCCTGGGCAGGGGAGGCAGAGCAGGAGCACAGCCCAGAGCAGAGCAGCTCCACCAGTGCCACTGTGAGAGATGCTGCTCACTTCCAAAAAATGTAGAAGGTTTATTTAAACCTTATCAAAAATATAACAGAAGATTGAATAGAGGAAATATTTTGAGAGCAGAGGATTTTTCCCACCATGTGCTTACCTACACAGTGGAGGTTTTGCCTTTTAATCCTTTAGCCCCTCCCAAAGTTCTGTCCATCAACTCCTTCTTCACTGTCCAGTGGTGGAGTTTTACTTTTTTACATCTTTTTTGGAGCTCAGGTGTTGCCATAGCAACGAGCCAACCCTCCCAAATGTCCCAAACCCAGGCAGTCCCCTGATAACAATGCAAAAGGGAGGGAACATAACAATAAATCTATAAAACTTCTCCTAACATATACATAATATTTGCCCTTTCATTGTGAGAGTCAACCATTTCATTACTCATCTATCACACCACAATCCAAGCTCACCCTGCACTTTGGAGAACCACCCTGGACACAGTGAGGACAAACCCCAAACAGGCTCTGGGCATGGCAGCCAGCCCTCCCACGGGTCCCTGTTCCCAGCACATCACACACAGGGAGCCCACTGCTGCCTGAAAGGCCCTTAAAAAGCTTTGTTCAATACCTGTGTGGTTGTTAAAAAGCCTGGCATCGATTCTCTTTGCACATCCCCATCAGCCCATCCCTCCCCGACCTCCCAAGCCCCCAGCACTGGGATCCCTTTGTGTGGCAGCAGTTTATGTAACACACCCAAAATGCATCAAAACTCTGCAGAGGCACCTGCAGAAAGGCCTTCTGAGCACACCTAGAGCTGTTTGTTCACCAGATGGGAGATACAGGGCACAAACTACTCACAGGGATATTACAGCCTGTGCTCTTTGCTCTCAGGTCTTGGCACTACCCAGAAAACTTCCCAGGAATTCAGGAGTGCTGAGGATTTAATGGCTGCAGGGATGAGGCTGTGAAAAATAAATGGGCTTTGTTTGGTAGCTTCCTGCCACTTGTGGGAAACAAAGTGGTTTCAAACACTACGGCTTTTAAAGCTGGGTATTTTTAAAATAAATAAGTGAAGGAGATTTCCAGCTGACATCTGAGCAGCAATATGAGCTTGGGAAGAGCTGGGGAAGGAGATGGAGGATTTGGAAATGCTCAGCCCTTCTTCCCTGCCATAGCAGCACTGGGAGAGAGTGAAAGAGCCTTCAGCCTCACAGGGTCTGCACCACACAGAGTGGGAGTGAACCCTGTGAATGTCAGCTCTCCCAGGTGCCCAGGTTTTGTGCAGGAGCAGAAAAGATTTTGTGCAGGAGCAGAGGGGTGTGTGGGGTGAGCATCACCCTGCTCACCTCAGGCTGGGATTTGAGGCAGGATGAAGAGCCCCAGCCTCAGCAGGCAGCTGTGGACACACAGCCCAGCAGCTGGAGGAGGCATTTCCCTTATTTACAGCAACTTCCCAGGACCCCAGGTCAGAACTGAAAGTGGTTGCTTTTTGAGAAGCTATTCAGACCTCTGCAGAGGAACACACACCATCTCCATAAATTCCAGCTGTGTCGAGGGCAGCAGGATCAGAGAATATGTCCTGGCCACGAATCCATCAATCTCTTCAGGAAAGAATCAATTTTTATGTGCTCGTAGCTGTGGGGATTATTGTTGACCTTGTGTGATCATAAATAGAAGGCACTTTTGGCACAGCCCCTGCTTTCATCTGGCTCCTCTTTATCTTCCTCTCTTTCCACTTCCCCATTTTTGGAAGGTAGCTGCCTACTTTGCACCTGCCTACAGCAATCTCCTTTGGAAACATCCATGCATCTTTAAAGGCAGAATGCTGTCAGAGAATCACAGAGTGCTTTGGGTTGGAAGGGAGCCTAAAGCTCATCTCATCCCACCCCTGCCATGGCAGGGAAACCTCCCACTGTCCCAGGTGCTCCAAGCCCCAGTGTCCAACCTGGCCTTGGGCACTGCCAGGGATCCAGGGGCAGCCACAGCTGCTCTGGGCACTCTGTGCCTTGCCACCCTCCCAGGGAACAATTCCTGCCCAGTATACCATCCATCCCTGCCCTCTGGCAGTGAAGCCATCCCCCCTTGTCGTGTCATTTCCTGACATTGCCCAAAGTCCCCTTGGTGCTCCTGGGCTCTGTCTCCATCAGGGAATGCAGTGCTTGGGTTCCCATGAGCAGGACAGCCCAGGTGGGGATGGGAGTGGGGCACAGAGCAGCCTAGGACTGCCCCCAAACTTTCACCATGCCCATTCACCCCTCCCCATAGCTGTGCCTTTTGCCACTCTGCACCCACAGATTGGTGACCGTGGGATGCTGGTAATCATCCCACAGTGTCTTGGTTTGGAAAGCCAGGTGTCTGCTGAGGAAGGCAGGAGCCTCCTCTGAAATGGAAAATGTAAACTCCCTCCAAATTGCTATAATTTTTAAATTAAGGGGCTCTCAGGCAAAAATATGGGAGCAGGAATAACAGCTCTTTATTAGGAAAGAAAATAAAAATAAACAATGCAGTAACCAAACCAACACTGACAGAGTCAGAACACAACCTGACACCCTGTGGGTCAGGGTGTTGGCAGCAGTCCCATTGGAATTGTGGCTCAGCCCTCCTGCAGTGTCAGGGGTGGTTCTGCTGGAGCAGGGATCCTGGAGAAAGGTGCAGTCTCTGCCTCTGAAGATCCAGGGGAAGCGGCAGCTGCTGTTCCTCTGGGAAATCCAGTGGAGAAGCCGTGCTGGTGTTCCAGAATCTCCAGATTATATCCAGGTAGGAATGCTTGGCTCCTCCCTCTGGGCTCACATCTCCCAATGGGATGCTGTAGTTCTTATCAGCCATGCAGGGACATTCAATAGCTGTTATCAGCAGGTGTCTGCCCTGAGAGAGGATTGGGTGTGGAAGAGATAAGGAAAACTGCCCACTGAACAGAAGACAGCTGCCATACAGATGGCAAATGGAATACAATTTGCTTGGCAATCCAGGACATCCAGCCAGCCCCAACAGCTGCAGGACCCCAGGAGGATCAGCCAGATCCACTCACAACCATCATTCACTCAGGAAAATTGGGACATAAATTTGGGACCTTGGGACAGCTCATGAAAATTAACTATTAACATTAACAGTGGCCAGCCAGGGCAGTGGGCAGCATGGGTCCCTCAGCCCATGGCTGGGGCACAGAGCCACCCAGCCCTGTTGGTTCTCTGGGTTCTCAGCCCAGGGCTGCCTTTTCCCCGTTCTCCAGCACACAACCAATCAACTGAATAAACAAGGAAGCAGCAATTAACCCAGCCTCTCCATCAGTCTGCTGCCCAGCCTCTCCCAAATGGAAGCTCACAGCTCTCCCTGCTTCTCCAGGCACAAGAACACGAGGTCACCAATTATTGTTCACCCTCTGCTCATCTCCACCCACACCTGAGTCAGCCTGAGCTGCCCAAAAACCAAGGACAGGCTCTTCCACAAGGCAGCTGGGGCAGGGCATTGCTGTCACACCTACTGTGACCTGGAGTTTTCTATTCTTCCCACTCTGCAGCCTCTCCCCAGAGCATCTCACCTCATTCCTGGGAGCACCACAGCAGCTTTCAGCTCTGGGATGAGCCACGAGGCTGGATCCTGTTTCCCACAAAGCATCACAGCCTCCGGGATCCCCCAGGAATGAGGCAAGGCACAGGTTCTGTGAAATTACTGACAGAGAAAGAAAAAATATATATATTTTTTACAGACTCATCTCCTGCACAGGCAGGCAGGACTTTGAAAGTTGCAGTGCCTTGTAAAATCTGGGTCAGTTTGGTGAGATTATTTTGAAGGAGTGGAAAATCATTCTGACAACATCAAACTACCCCGTTTGGGCTTTTTTTTTCCCCTCTGAGTGAAGTGCCTTGGAATGACTTTTAGTTCTTTATAATCTAGTGAAGTTAAATCAAAGTTAGAGCCGAATAAATGCCCCAAATGATTGGTGGCAGAGCTGTGAACTCTCTCTGAGCAGCAGCTGGGTCTCTCACCAGGCCAGCACTGCCACAGCTCATCAAGTGAGGCAGTTCAGCCACCCCTCCCCTCTCCCTGCTGACCCTTCAAACCCAATTCCCTTCCCTTTCCAGGCCAGCAGACACCACCCACCCTGAGAAACTCTCAGGTGGCTCAGGTGGCTGTATTTGTTTAAATATTCCTATCTATATTTCAGAGTTTTCTTTGATTTGCCTTTTTTTTTAATTAACTAAGGAAATTCACAAAAGGTTGGCAAAGTTTACCATGGTGATACTGTAAAATATTGCAGTTGTGTCCTGTATGTTTAAAGTATGAGGGATGTGACAAACTGGATTTGGCAGGTATTTTCTTGAAATTTTCAGGATTTTCAGGAAATTATCAGGAGAGCCGGGAGCTGTGTTCCCATCTGGGAACCACTGATGGGCTCTCTATGGGATGGGAATGAGAAAATATTTGCATTGCAGCACCTCCAGCTCAGGGGGAAGCTGGTTCCAGCCTGTCCCTGGCAGGGGCACCAAGGGAAGGTCCTGCTGCCCCACCAGGGACAGAAACACCCCCTGCACATCCCCAGCACATGCCAAAGCCACCACCCCACATGATGGGACCCACTTGGGGACATGGATCTGTGTGACAGCACAGTGTGAGAGCCCTGGGCATCACCAGGATTCCTTGCTCCTGTGGGGATCCCCTGGATCAGCACCATCTCCACCCCTCTGCCAGGAGGGACTGACCCCATCCACTGCTGGGACCTGCCCTGAACACAGCAGAGCTGGGCCAGGTGAGCAGAGCAGTGCCCAAGGGGACACCAAAGCCACCCCATGGCCAGAGGATCACCTCAGAGAGGGCAGGGGATCACCCAGACCCCTCGGGGAGGGAAGGGGATCACCTCAGACCCTTCAGGGTGGGCAAGGCATAACCCCAGACCCTTCAGGGAGAGCAGGGGGTCACTCCAGAGCCTTCAGGGAGGGCAGGGGATCACTCCAATACCTCAAGGAGGGCAGGGGATCACCCCAGACCCCTCAGGGAGGGCAGGGGATCACCCCAGACCACTCAGGAAGGGCAGTGGGATCACCCCAGACCGCTCAGGGAGGGCAGGGGGTCACCCCAGACCCTTCAGGGAGGGCAGTGGGTCACCCCAGACCCCTCGGGGAGGGCAGGGAATCATCCCAGACCCCTCGGGGGGCTGCAGCTGCCCCATCTATGAGAAAGCCCCCTCCCCAGGCTGCTCTCATGGTCACCCACCTCCAGCCCCCTCCAGGCACAGCTCATCAGGCTCTGGCTGTGAGGACAGCAGACAGAGCAGGTGATAATTTCATTTGCCTTGCAAATGAGCCCACGTTCCTTCCCCATCCCCAGCACCTCATCAGCAGAGCCATCATCCCCACCCCACTCACTTCAGCTCATCCCCCAGCCCTGACAAAGCCATTCCCACCTCTCCATCTCCCTGCAGACAGGTTTGCTCACCAACGAAGTTATCACAGTTAAGTGTTGATATTAACAAGAACAACTTGCTTTTCCAGCAGATGTGGGTCCCTAAGCCACCATCCTGCACCAGCTCCTGCAGCCCTTCACCTGTGGCTTGGGATGGGACAATGCAAAGGCTGCCCTACACAGAAAAGGGGTTTTGTGGATGTGGGAACAGGGCTGAGGTGTGAGATGTGGGTGCAAGAAACTGGAAAACCCCCAACAGGTCCCATCCCAGCACAAAGATCCCCCAAATCCCCCCACTCCTCACATTTTATCCCTGTTTTCCCCCCTTTGCCTTCCTCCATCAAGGCTTTCCAACCCCACTGCTACCCCGTGCAGGGTGGGATCCAAAATCAGCCAGCCCAAATCCACAGACCCAGCCAAGGCCCTGCCAAGGCCCTGCCAAGGCCCTGCCAAGGCCCTGCCAAGGCCCGGCCAAGGCCCGGCCAAGGCCCTGCCAAGGCCTCCCAAGGCCCGGCCAAGGCCCGGCCAAGGCAGGCCTGCCAAGGCCCAGCCAAGGCCCTGCCAAGGCCCAGCCAAGGCCCTGCCAAGGCCCTGCCAAGGCCTGGCCAAGGCCCTGCTTTGCTGTGTTCCAGCATCCCTGGGAACTCTCCTGGAGCTCTCCCCAGACCATTCCCATCACAGGTGTTCTAAACTTCACCATGATGGAGCACAGTTATTAAAAACAAGCCTGAAACCTTCCCAGGGAGCTCAGAGCAAAGCCCAGGCTGTGGAAAACTCCAGAAAACAAAGACTGGGAGCTCCTGATTCCCCTCCTGGTCAGGGGAGGGGGGCAGGCACTGGGTGGGGGTCACAAGGGGCAGCCACTGGGTGATGGTGTCACCTCCTGAGGTGCCACCTGCCCAGGATCCCCACTGGGGTCAATACACAGACCCCAATGGCATCAATTCACATCCCAGCAGGCACCAACCTCCCAGAGAGCTCTGATCCTGCCCTGCCTTGGCTGGAAACCCTGCAGGGAACAGAACCATTTAGGGGGGGATTCCTTCTGCTCCCCAGAGCTCTCCTCACCCTGACCCAGCCCAGCCCATTGGTGCCCCCCCACAGCTCTGCCCTGGATTTTTAAGGCACTGGGGAGCCCTGACACACCAGAGATGGGTTCCATCCTGCCCCCAGCCCTCCTCCCTGCAAAACAGATGGGGAGCAGGAAAAGCCAAGAGTGCCAGCAGGATCCAGCCCCACTCTCCTTAATTTCTGTTGAATAATTAAACCCTGGGAAGTGAATACTTTCTGCTTAAAAAACACCAATTCCAGTGTTTGTAATTACTGTTTTATTGAAGCATTAAAAATTAAAGGGCATCCTGAGGTTACAGTGAACATGAGAGCTGTGTTCAGCCCCAGCAAGGGCAAGCTGAGCTCTTGGGCACCAGCCCAGCCCTGGGGGGGCTCAATCAGACCCTCAGTCTACCCCCAAAACCTGGGGGTCTGGCCCACAAGCCCTGCCCAGCCCAGGCTGCCTCCCTGGGGAGAGAGGCCCACCACATTACTCCAGCCTGGGCTGCTCTTTTCTCCACTTTGGGGACTTCTTACTCCAGTTTGGCCCCTGATAACCCATGGGGGGATGCAGTGAGGCTCAGACCACCCCCTCCCCCCCAGCCACCTCATGCCACATGGATCACCCATGACCAGTGGGATGCCCCCATAAACTCCAGACTGGTTTCCATGGCAGTCAGTTTCCAACCCTCTCATCAGTCTCCATGGCAATAAATCTTCTTGCTCCCCCTCCAGGGTGGTGGGGCACTGCCAGGGCTTCCCAGAGCACCCCAGCACATCCCCTGTGCCATTCACATTCTCTGAAAAAATCCCTTCACCCAGGGTTTTTCTCCTGGGAAGCTGAAAGGCAGCAAGAGAGGCCTCAGAGAAAAGGAAAACAATTCTTATCTCATTTGCTTCTCCTTTGTTTTGCTCGTGTGGAATGTGTTTGGAGATTGTTTACCCACAAGTGATTGTTTCATTGGATTCATGTGAATTGTTTTGATTCATTGGCCAATCAGGGCCAAGCTGTGTCAGGACTCTGGAGAGAGTCACAAGTTTTCATTATTATCTTTTTAGTCTTATACCAAAGAGATATACTGTATCTTTATACTTATAAAAGTATCTTTTCTGTATTCCTTTGTATAGTATAGTATATAGTGTTTACTTGGAATGTGTTTGGAGATTGTTTACCCACAGGTGATTGTTCCATTGGACTCTGCTGTGAGTTGTTTTGACTCTTTGGCAAGCTGGGGCCAAGCTGTCTGTAAAGAGTCACAAGTTTTCATTATTATCTTTTTAGCATTCAGTAAGTAACCTTTCTGTACTCTTTAGTATAGTATATTATTCTTTAATACAGTATAGTATATTAATATAATATAGTATCATAAAGTAATCAATTAGCCTTCTGAGCACATGAAGTCAGATGCATCATTCTCTCCCCTCATTGGTGGACCTGCATTTACAACAATCCCCCAGTTTCCCCCAGTCTCCCCCAGCACTCTGCCCTGCCAGCAAACCAGTACAGCCAGTGCAGCTCCCTCCACCTGCAGGGACAGAGCCGGTGGTGTACCTGAGCAGGCAGGTGAGGCACGACCTCCCTGCAAACTCCAGGAAAATCCAAATTCCTTCCCTCTGCCCGCCCCTCACGCCATCCCCTGCTGGCTCCCCAGTGCTGTCTGTGTTCTGGGGCTGCCTGGCAGGTACTTGGCTCTCTCCCAAGCTGAGGGTTGCAAACCATCCCCGTGGCAGCAGAAGGAGAGACAAGCTTTGTAAAAGTGACGCACGGCAGATGCAGATTAATTTTATTTTACAGTCCTGCTGAGGCTTTTGAGCCAGTCACCAACACGGGACTAAAAATACCTCCAGGGGCCTCGAGTTTTTATTTTTTCCTGTTCAACAACGCTTACAACAAAAACACCCAGCCAAAATAGCAGCTACAAAACCGCCTGAGCCCCTGGTGGGCGATGGAGGAGCTGGGGGTGGGCAGGTGAGAAGGCTCTGCCTGTGCTGGGGCGGCTGGAGGAGGAGGAGGAAGAGAAGCAGCATTCTTTTGCAGCAGAGCAGGCTTCAAGGAAGATAACCCCCAGATCTGTGGTGCACAATTCTCTGCAGCTTTGGATGATGCTGAGCCAAATGTAAGGAGCATAATCCTCTATTTTCTGTGCTGCTCAGTGTTGGCAGTGTGGTTTTGTCAGTGAATTTGTCCTTTCTGGTGTATTTAATGGAGCTTTGTCTGGCTGCTCTGATGCATCCAGGACCCTGGGCATCCAAGATTCCCTTGTGGCCGTGCTGGCAGCCAGCCTTTGGGGAGAAGCCTCTCCAGGAGCTCATCTCTCAGCCTCCTGGCCAATTTTCAGGAGAGCATTGGCAGAATCCTTCCGAGTGCTCGGGGAGGAGCCAAGCATGGGTAGGGATTTTACATCCCATGGCTCTGGAAGCAAATTCCCCAAGGGAACAGCAAAGGTGTGCTGGGATGCTCCCACAGGAGAGGGGTGCAGGGAAGGGGTTTAGGGGTTTTGCTGGTGGGATTTAGGGAGCAGGAGTGAAGCAAGGAGGGGTTGGAGACAGGACTGGGCACAATCCTGAGCTGCCCCTGGGATCAGAGGAGTCCAGAGCTCCTTGTGTGATCCAGAACAAAGCAGGAGGAAAGGGCTGCTCTACATCCCTGCTAAGCCCACCTGGCACTGCTTGGTTACAATGCTCAGAAAAAGGAGGACAAGCAGATGTTCTCAGCCAGGCTCTTTGCAGCACAAAGCAGCAGTGGGGGAGTCCCTGAAATGTCCCTGCACTTTGGTTTTCTGCTAGGAACCTGCTCAAACAGGAGCTCGAGCAGCCGAATTTGCAGCGTTCCTGAAAAAGTGCTGCTGATGAAATTCAGTCAGGGGACGCTGGGTCACACAGGGGTGTCCCCTCACCTGTCCCCCACCCTGGGGAGCAGCAGGTCGAGGGATCAGACCCAATCTCCTCGCCCAGGGGACGCCTGGGTGGCAGTTCTGGTGTCATGGACTCATCACTGCACCTCCTCCCCTTTGTGATGCAGTTAAGGGAGATAGTGCAGCTGTGGCTTGGGGGAAAGATGATTAACCATTATAACCCAAATTACAGCTCCTAATTGGGATTAATTTGGTGAGTTAATTACGTGTGGAAATCTGTTACCTCCCACTTTTCTTTTATGAACTTCTTGCTCCCAAGCCCAGTCCCAGCCTGGCCACGCCTGGAAGGGCAGAGAACTGCCACTACTGTCACTGCTGTGTGGTGACACAGAGGCTGGGGTGGCACTGCTGGTGACAGCCTGAGGGGCTCCACTTTAGCACCCAGCACTGCCACTGTCTGACCCAGAAACAGAGATAGCAAAGGGTGGGGACAGGAACCAAGAGGGCTCAGACCTCAGTGCCCAATCTGAACGAGCTTTTGCAGAGGGGCAGGAATGTCACAGGAGCCTGAGGACAGCCAGGGAATGTCTTCTTGTTGATGTCCTGAGGGTCTGGTGGCTGAGGAACCTTGCAAGTAGATCTGGTGGAGCCTCTTCCCTGCACTTCTCTCCTATGGGAGCATCCCAGCACACCTTTGCTGTTCCTTGGGAAATTTGCTTCCAGAGCCATGGGATGTAAAACCCCCACACCTGCCTGGCTCTTCCTTTGTCTCCAGAGCAAACCAGGAAAGGAAATCCTGGTGTGCTAAACTTGGTGAGAGCAAGGGATGTGGGACAAACCACACCCAGGGGCTCCGTGGGCAGCAAAGGTGCCAGGATGGGAATGCCAGGAATGCCAGGGAAGGGAGAAGCAGCAGCTCCAGTGCCCAGGCTCTGTGCAGCAGCCAGGGCAGCCTTTCCCTGAGGAAAGCTTTGCTGGAAGTGCAGACAGGATCTCCCCAGCTGCAGCTTCTGCAGAAGGACAAGGAGGGGCTCCTGTGGGTCCAGAGGAGACCCTGGAGATGCTCCAAGGGCCGGAGCCCCTCTGCTCTGGCCAGGCTGGGAGAGCTGGGGGTGCTCAGCTGGACAGGAGAAGGCTCCAGGGAGAGCTCAGAGCCCTTCCAGGGCCTGAAGGGAGCTGATGACAAAGATGGGGACAGACTTTTTAGCAGGGGCTGTCGTGATAAGACAAGGGGTGATGGTTTTAAACTAAAACAGGGTCATTTCAGACTGAATATAAGGAAAAAAATATTTATAGTGAGGATGGGGAGGCCCTGACACGGAGTGCCCAGAGATGCTGTGGCTGCCCCATTCCTGGAAGTGTCCAAGGCCAGGTTGGACAAGGTTTGGAGCAACCTGGGACAGTGGGAGGTCTCCTGCCCATGGCAGAGGTTGGAGTGAGATGAGCTTTAAATCTTCCGAGGCAAACCATCCCATAATTCTGTGATTCTCATCTGTCCCAGCGCTGTCCAGACCTGCTGTGCTCCCTGTTCCATGCACAGACCCTGCCCTGCTCCCACTGCTGCACACAGCCAGACAGCTGGCAGAGCTGCTGGAGATCCCTATTATTTTTCTCAGCACTCTCCTGAAAATTAATTAATTCAATCAATTCATTAAATAAACACTCCTCCACACTCTGAGCCAGCTGTGCACGGTGTCAAGCTGCAAGAACATCACTCATTGCCAGGCTGAACTTCCAGGTCCCAGTCCCAGTGATGGCAGACTGGGGGAATGTGGGAAGGAATTGGGGATGGGAGTGAGGGGTTGCAGTGCAACATTCAGCAAAAACTGCAAATGAAATGCTTTGCACACAAAGCTCTGGAGTGGCTGCATTTCCATGCAGGTTGCAAAGTCTTCCCTTATTTCTTAGTGATGCTGTCAGATGCTTTGAATCCTTAGATGAAAGGCACTAAATTAGGACAGATCGTTATTTCCTGTTTTTTGGTTTATATTTAGAGAGAAGCTGATACCTCTGGCAGCTCTCTCTAACACTAAAAACAAACTTCTCTCCTGTTTCTAACTGGTCTCTGCTGGAACCTCAGTTCCAGAGGGTGAAGGGTGGTGGGAGCCCTCTGAGAGATGGAGAGGAGATGGGAACACCCCCAACCCCTTTCCTCTGGCATTCCAGAGCCAGCTGCCAGGGCCTGGGAATGGACACTTCATTCATTCATTTATTTTTGCCCTCCTGATGCCCTTTGCAGGCAGCAGTGGCACCTGTGCCAAGCAGCCCTGGCTGGAGGTCAAACCCCACAGAGTCACCCAATTCCCCCAAACATTCCCCTCTCTCCCCATCCTCCCCAAATTTAATTTCTCCCGTCTCCAGAGGAGCTGGATGCTCAGGGCTGGCTCCTGGCTCAGCCGCCACCCTCCCTGGGCTGGGGGATGTCCCCTCCTCAGGCACTGGCAGGAGAAGCTGCTCCCTCAGCATTTCTGCTCTGCTCTGGGGATGGCTCTTGGTATTCCTGTGCCTGCCTCGGGGGATAACATTGAATGGGCCTTATCTCTGCCGAGAAAATATCGATCCCGAGTTTTAATGGCTTTCCACTAACGAGCCACAATGAGTGTGGCTGGGCACCACTGCTGGAGCTGATAAAAACGGAAATGCTCAGCCCCACGGCTCTGAAAAGCACTTTCACCCCCAATCCACATCCCTTCTACAAGATACAGTAAAATAAAGAATGAAAAAGAAAGAGAAATAAAAAAAAGGCAGAAGATTTTGCTGCTCTTTTCACCCAGTAAGTCTGAGGACAGATTTTCAATTTGTTCACTTTCTTCACAGCTCTGGATTTGCCACAGGGAGGGAGAGATGAGGGAAGGGGACAGGAGATTAAATGCATTCCTTTATTTCGGGAAAGTCATCCTAAAGGGGGAAAAATAATATTAAAAAAGGGGAAAAAAAAGTAGGAAAAACCCTGCCATCAGGGAGACAGGACTCAATTAAAGCAAGACCTTGAGATCCATGAGGCAGCAGCGCCAGCAGGGTCCATCAGCCATCCCTGTCAGGCTCCCGGAGGCTGTGTGGCAGCGAGATCCATCACCTGGGGAAATAACCACGGTGCTTACATCTTCAGCAGCTCCTTGATCTGCTGATAAACCCGTTAGGGGAAATAAATGGGATTCTGCTGCCCGGACCGGCCACATCAGGGATGTGATTTGCTGTTTTACCGGGAGCTGATAAGCGCAGGATCAGGAGGGAAAAGCTGCTTGAACCATTTGCTAATAAAGGCTGAGATAAGAGCAGAGCAGCCCTGAGAGGTCCCCTGGCTGTGATTTCCAGTCCTGATCGCTGCTCCAGGCTGGCTCTGCAGGGCAGGAGCTGCTGCAGGGCAGGAATGTGGCATTCACATTGAAAAAAAATGAAAAAATTCTGAAAAAATTCCTTCACTCAGGGTTTTTCTCCTGGGAAGCTGAAAGGCAGCGAGAGAGGCCTCAGAGAAAAGGAACAATTCTTATCTCATTTGCTTCTCCTGTGTTGTGCTCCTGTGGAATGTGGTTGGAGATTGTTTACCCACAGGTGATTGTTCCATTGGATTCTGCTGTGAGTTGTTTTCACTCTTTGGCCAATCAGGGCCAAACTGTGTGGGGACTCTGGAAAGAGCCATGAGTTTTCACTATTATCTTTTTAGTGTATCTTATACTGAAAAGATATACTATATCTTTATATTTACAAAAGTATCTTTTCTGTATTCTTTAGTATGGTATAGCATATAGTGTTTACTTGGAATGTGTTTGGAGATTGTTCACCCACAGGGGATTGTTTCATTGGATTCTGCTGTGAGTTGGATTGACTTTTTGGCCAATCAGGGCCAAGCTGTGTCGAGACTCTGGAAAGAGTCACAAGTTTTCATTATTATCTTTTTAGCATTCAGTAAGTATCCTTCCTGTATTCTTTAGTATAGTATAGTATCCTTTAATATAATAATATAGTATAATAAAGTAATAAATTAGCCTTCTGAGCACATGGAGTCAGATTCATCATTCTCTCCCCTTGTGAGCAGCCCTGCATTTACAATAGAGGTGCCCGGGATGCTGAGAGGGGACACAGGGCAGGGACCACCCATCCTCCCCACCCTGCACTGGCAGGGGAAGGGTTTGGTGGCAGCAAAATTAAAAATAGAGAGGAAAAAAAACTCCAAATCAACTCCATAAAGAAAGTTCTGGGTGGAATTATTTAGAAGAAGAGTGAGGCTCAGAAACATAAATCGCCCCTGGCTTCATTTCTAGGTAAGGAAAATGGATTTCCAGAACAATATCATTCTTTTGACACGCCTGTCCTGGTTTCACAGCTGCCAGAAAACAGGTTAGGAAAAAAATCCGAGACATTCCTGGAGGCTCTGCTGGGTGGATGCCACCAGAAATCTGGAAATCAAAAGGTCCAACCCCACCCTGAGGGGACCCCAGGGGCTCCACATGAACCCACTCTGGCTGTTAAACAAACTGTCCCAGCCAGCAGCATTGGGAGTGCAGCTGACAACTCCTCATTCCAATTTGTTTGGGTTTCTTCACAGTTTTGACACCATTTCCCCCTCCCCACTGGGGATTTATTCTTTGCAATTAGCTGTGGGAATTAGAACCTCTTTCATATGGCAGTGGCTCTGCTTCCCTTCAAATCTTTTTCATGCTCCTGCTTAATAAATCGTGAATTTGCAGTTTGCATCCTCAGCTCTCCCTTCCAAATGGAAATGTGTTCTGGCCAGGGAGACCAGGCTGGAGACCTGCTCAGAAAGAGCTTGGGAAGGCAGCTGGGATGCCCCAGTGATCACCAGGCACAGCCAGGGCAGAGAAAAGCATTTCCAGGTGACAAAGTCCCTTCTGTCCCACAGCAGCAGCTCCATCCCTTGGTGCCATCTCCACATCAGGCTGCCCCTGGCACACACACCCACCACATAACAAATATTTTGATGCCAATTCTGCACCCAAAAGTGATGTTAACACCCAGCGCTGACATTTCCAAAGCAGCCCAGTCCCCAGCTTGCCCCACCATGGGATTTTACAGACCAAGGCATGTGGGATGGGGCAGGAGGGGCTGCCCCAGCAGCCACACTCTGGTCCCTGCTACATCCAACATCCATGAGTGATGCTCCATCACCAGCAGGCCAAAGGAGAAGCTTTTTCCCCAGGCAGCCCCTGAGCAGGACCTGGTGCTCACTAATGGGGCAGAGACATGCCAGGCAATACAGAGCCTCACTCAGCCCATCACCCACATTTCCAGGCTGGCTTGAGATCCAGCCAGGTTCCAGACAGATCATTATTTCCCATGACAGCAGTGAAGGTGAGCCAGTCACCTTTTATTTCAGCCTGGAGAAAAATTCTCCTGCCAGGGGATAATTGGGGCTCTCTGCAGTGGGAGGCAGCGCTGCACTGCTGAAAGGTGAAGGCTATTTTAAAAGCAGCTGAGCAGAAACTGTGGAAAAAGCTGCCCAGGGAGCTGATGTATAACAAGTGCTGCCTCATGAGGCATCCCGAGCCCCTTGGTCTTTAAAACTTGCTTAGATCTCCTATAAAATCTGGTTTTATTTGGTTTTTACAACCCTGTGAAGTGAACTGCTGGTGGTTCCTGCTGGCAGACCCCCTGTGCCTCTCCCAGGCCAGCTCCTGCCCACCCAGCTCTGGCAGCACTCTGTGCCAGGGGATGCTTTGAGGCTGAGATGAAAGGTGCTGTGGTGTTGCTGCTCAGCTCTGCAAAGAGATCCTTGTGCTGCTTTTATTTAGACACACGCTGGCTGCAAGACACAAAAATTACTTAATCAATCCTTCCCCTGGGCTGGCGTCACAGGCAGGATAGAGGCTGCCCACGCAGCTGGGAGCTGAAGATGATAAATTGCTCTGGGATAACAGCAGTGTGTCCAGCTCATCCAGGGCAGGATGTGGCCAGGCTCACGTGGGGGGTGCCTAGAGGACACAGCACCCTGTGGTGGCACAGCAGGGACACGGTGAGGGCGGCTGGGCTCTGCCCAAAGCTGCAGCTCAGCTGAAGGAACGGGAGTTTCTCCCAAAAGCTGGCACAGGGAGGACAGGCTGGAGGTGCCAGGGGTGTGGCACAGCTCCAGGGCAACCTCCTGCACTCATCCTGCCACTGCTCTCCATCAGTCACTGGAGCCAGAGGGGACAATTCTGCCAGGATCCTGCAGTGACAGTGCCAGGTCAGGCTGCCACCCCACCAGCCAGGCCAGGAGCAATTCTATGCAGGGAAGGGCTGAAAAGGAGTTTGCAGCCCCTGATTTTCCAGCCCCACGTTTTATGGCATGCAGGAATCTCCCCATTCAACCTAGCAAACACCACCAGGGCTCAGCACCAACCTTACAGCAACTCCTTGCCCTGGTGAGCAACCCTACAAGAACAAACCAGGTCACCCCAGCCAGCACCAGCCCAGCCAGGGGATGTGCCAGGAGGGGACACATGGGCAGTGGAGGGGAAACCACCCACAAAGCAAGAGGAACAGCACTAAGGAAAGTTGAAGAAGCTAAGAGTTCTATGGAACATGGTTGCTTGGAGCTCACCTCTTGCTGTGCCGGCAACATCTGGGGCACACAGAGTCAGGATGTTGCTCTTCAGCTGCTCTGCCCTTGGTCAGTGCCCACCAGGAATTCCCTCCATGTGCTGCAGCGCATCCTCCCCTCTGTCCACTCAGCTGAGCCCCAAGCAGCCCCTGTGCCCTCACCTCCACCTCCACCCATCCCTGGGGGGATGTTCAGCTCTGTGCATGGCTCAGCAGGGTGAAGAGCAGCCTGGAGGCTGAGGGGATCATTTGGGGCACCTCTGCCCTGCCCAGGGACCAGCAGCTTTCCCAGGAGCCCACTCCAGCCCCATCCCACCACTGCCTCTTCCTGGGGCTACCAGGGGTGCAGTCCCCAATGTGCCCATCAAACCCAGCCACTCTCCTTGTGCTTTGTCCTCCCCCAGCTCCACACACCCACAACAGCCACCAGCATCACCCCTGTCCCACCCCCAATGCAGCTCTGCCCAAGAACTCCCACAGAAGGGCTGGGTCTGGATTCCCCTTTAATTTACCACTTGTCAGGGGGAGGGTTAAAAAAAAATCAATAAATAAAACAACTTAGGATGCTTGAAGAAGATGAAAACCCTGAAACTGCGGTCTGCTGGTGGCTTGTCCCATCGCCAGAGGAGGGGAAGGGTGTCCCCAGCCCCTCTCTCCCCACCACCCCATCCCAGCGCCACCAGGTCCGGGTGGGTTCGGTCCAGGATGCGCTCGGACGATGCTCCTCGGGAAGAAAATTACTCCAAAGTTCAGGACAGGGTCATTCACAGCTGGCTGGTGGATCAAACAGCCCCAGAGTCTGACATGGAACAGCCCCAGAGTGAGTCTGACAGCCCCGGCTCACCCGCCGTGAGGGACCCGTCCCAGCTCCTCGGCCGCCGCAGAGCTCCGAGGAGAAGCCACCCGGTGCCGGTGTCCCCGGGGCGGTGGGGACGCCGTGTCACAAGCAGTCCCTGCACAGAGCCACCTGTCCTTGGCGGAAGTCGCGGCAGGGGCAGAGGCGCCGGTACTTGGCGTGGTGGCCGGCGCAGCTGAAGAGCAGCGGCTCCTTCTGGAGGTAGCACTCGCGGACGTTCTCGGCCACCGCGGGGTACAGGTGGTTCATCTCGTACTCGGTGCTGTCGCACGCGATGCTGAGCCTGGGGGCCAAGGCAAGGTGGGCAGGTCAGGTGAGTGCCCATTGAGGGGGTCATTGAAGGGGTTTTGTCCTTCTTGGGGAGGTTCCTTTGCTGATCTGTGTTTGCCACCCCTTGGCTACATGTGAGGGCTCGTCACCAGCCCAACACGCCACGCAAGAAGGGGAGACCCTGGCAACTCAACCCTGCAGCCCAGAGATTGCCCCGACCACAGATGGCTCAGAATCACCCACAAAACCCCCAAATCTTAGGAGTTGGTCCTTGTGGGTCCTTTCCAGCTCATGAAGTTCAATGGCTCTCTTACAGCCCCTTGCTGACCAAGGGGAGACCCTGGCAACTCAACCCTGCAGCCCAGAGATCACCTCAACCCACAGATGGCTCAGAATCACCCACAAAATCCCACCCAAATCTTAGGAGTTGGACTCGTTGGTCCTTGTGGGCTCCTTCCAGCTCATGAAGTTCAATGGCTCTCTTACAACTCCTTGCTGACCAACAGCTGTGTCCATGGACAGAGCTCCATGGACAGGGCTCCATGGATACCTCCATGGATGTAGATAACATTCTATGTTACTGTGTGTTACTGCAGATAACATTCCCTGGAAGGGACAGGGGATCAGGGAATGCCCACATGCTCCCTGTTAGCTGGGATTAGCCAGAAAACTGAGGTGGGCATCAGCAAAAGCCCTGAGGAGCAGCAGAAATGCCCAGTGTGGATTTTAACACCCCTCCCCTCCCAGATGGAGCAGCAGCACTGGCACTGCCCTCCCACCAACCCTTCTCAGCTGACAAGTCCCTGAGCCAGCTCATTTTAAGGTCTGGAGGAGGACGTGCAGGGGGAAAGAGTGAAAGGCAGGCCCCAGCTGTAATTTATCACATAAAAATGTCAGCGGGACACGCGGCGCCTGCCTGACCAGCGTGACAGCTCCAGCAACGTTCGCATTTAAATTGCCCAGAGAGCAGCACAGAGCCCGGTGGCAGATTTATACTCTATTAAAACTTCACCACTGTGTGTTCAAACTGCAGTTTTATAGAGAGAGACATTAAAAAGGAGAGAGCACGCAGGAGGTGGAGAGGAATGGGGTTGGAAAGAGGCAGAACCATGCCTGGAAACACTGTTGTTGCCTGCTGAAGAGTGAAGCTGGGCCCTGCCTGCACTGTCTTCATCTCATTCTCAGTACTGAGCCTGGGGGCCAAGGCAAGGTGGGCAGGTCAGGTGAGCGGCCATTGAGGGGGTCATTGAAGGGTTTTTGTCCTTCTTGGGGAGGTTCCTTGTAGGGGGATACAGTATAAGAAAATAAAGGTAGTATAGAAAGTAATCTTACCCCATTAAGGAGTTGTAGCTGAACCAATTATTAGAGATTGGGAACAGGCCTGATTTTAACAGGCTGCAGCTGCAGCCAATAAGAAGCATGTTATAAAAGAGTAGATTGGTTGGTTGAGGGGAATTGGAGTTAGTTGGCTGCTGTGAGGACAAGGAAGAGTCAGTGCCTAGAGGAGCTGCCTACAAGAAAACATCAAGGAGGTACAAAACTCTAGCAATATGGAACCCTTGCAATGTAATGACAATAGAACTCTTATGCTGTAATGATGGCAGTTCCTGCTGAGGGACTCATCAGCTGAGAAGGGTTGGTGGGAGGGCAATGCCAGTTCTGCTGCTCCATCTGGGAGGGGAGGGGTGTTAAAATCCACACTGGGCATTTCTGCTGCTCCTCGGGGCTTTTGCTGATGCCCACCTCAGTTTTCTGGCTAATCCCAGCTAACAGGGAGCATGTGGGCATGAGGACTCATCACTGGGATTTTTGGGAGGGGGAACATGAGGAAAATGGGTGCAGGAGATGGGGAGAGCAGAGGGAACATCATCTGGCTGGTGGCCCCCCACAAGCTCCCTGAGAAGGCCCCAACTCACTGTAGAAACACCTCCTCCTTGTTGAGGAACCTGAAGAAGGTGGGCTCGCAGACCAGCCCGTGGCGCCGGCACGTCTCGGTGCACGTGTGCTGGGGCTCCGACACCCACACCTGCAGCGAGGCCACCGGGGGCCACGCCTGGGGGGCCCAGCCCGCGCTGGGGGACCACACCAGGTGTGTGGAGTTGGGGGACAGGGCCAGAGGGCTTGGAGGGCTTTGCATAGCAGGAGTCTTGGTCCTGGGAGACGGAGGAAGAGATGATGTGGTGCAGAAATCCTGGTGGCAGAGAAGATAATGGGTCAGTGCTCTGAGATGTTAACAGTGGGGAAGGGAGCTGCTGGTGGAACAGGAGGATGCCTGGGATGATGGCTTTGCTCGTCAGGTTGAGGTCACCTGCATGCATAGATGGCAACTCCTGATGTGGGGGATAAACCTCTGCTTCTCTCACCTCTTCTTCTCCCAGTGCTGCCTTATTCCCTGCAGCAGAAAGGCCCAGCCCCAGCATCCCCAGGTGTCCTCCACAAACCCCCAGCACCTTTGGCCCGTGACAAACATCCCCCAGCCCCATCTCCTGGTGCTCTCTGCAATCAGGGCACTGACTGCACAATGGGAGAACAGGGATGCTCCCCAGGAGGAAGAGGGAGAGCTGGCCATGAGGACAGAGATGGCTCCCCAGGGAGGACAGGGATTCTCCCCAACCTGGTGCTGAATGTAGGCGTGGATCCGCTCCAGCATCCCCTCGCAGGTGTACTCGTAAGGCAGGTAAGGGTCCACCTGGGAAGGGCAAGAGCAGAGCACAGGCAGCAGGTGGGAACAGCCTTGCCCTGTCCCTGAGACAGCAGAACCTTGGGCATGGCTCTCCCACCCACCAAAGCCCACAACTTGTGTCTGTCCACCAAAGCAAGTAGGGAAGAATTCTAGGGCTGGAGAAACCTCACCCGCCATAAAGTGATAGAGAGAGAGGAGTACTTTGGGTTTGACCTAGTGGTGAAAATGAAATCCCTGTTCCACTTTTATCTCCCTTTTCTCCACTTTTAGTAAGTTATACAATCAAATAATTTTTCATCCAATAGGTCACTTCAAACTAAAGCATGAACTGTTCCAGCTCACAAAACACACTGCAGCCGTGGGCAAGGGAAGAGCAATCTTTAAAAAAATATTTTTAAGGAACTTTCTGCCCTGGGAAGACATATTTTTCCATGCTCCCTTATTTTTCCAGAGAGATGTTACATGAGGTGCAGGAGGTTGGTGCCAGTCTTGGGACCTCCCTTCCCCTTGTGTATCTCTGCAGAGCTTTATTCAGGAGGATTATAAGCAAAACACCCAGAGATAATTAATCCAGAAAACACTGCTGCTTCTATTTTCTGAGCTCTGCACCTCCAAAATAGCTATTTCCTTTTGAAGTACCTGTCAAAACCAAGCTCAAAGGCTCGGTCTGCTGAGAACCCTCTAACCATCTCCCTGCCATAAATATCCCACCTGAGATCTCAGGCAGGCTGGAAATCACAGCTGCTTCATCTAATTACAGATGTGCACACTAATCAGGGCTGACACAGTGACAGGCACCAATCCTGCCTCTGAATTCCTGATGGGCTCTCAGTTAACTGGGGCAGAGCCCTCTGAAAGCAAAATTGCCTGTCTCAGTTTTATAGCCAGGCTGGGGCTGCCTGGGATCAGTTTGGAGGAGACAAACCCCCCTTGCTCAGCATCACCAGTCCTCAGTCTCATCTCACCACTGCTTTCATGAGGGGCTTTTCCCAGGACCCCCTTTTGCCAGGCATAGTGCAGATAAAATTCAAGAAACAGCCTCATCCCCCAAAATGCTGCAGCACATCACACAAACCCTCCTTGTGCCTGCCCATGTATCCAGAGGTGATGCTCCAGGTGCAATCCCACCTCTCCACAGGCTCCCAGGGGGATCCCTGGGCACCAGGAGCCCACTGCAGCCCCTGCTCCTCTCCCTCTCAGTGGGGACCCCAAAGGCTCTCCTTCCCTTTGCTCTCCTCTCCAGGTTTTGTTAGGATTCAGCTCGTGCACTCAGGACTGAGAAAATGCCAATTTCGAGAAGATAATTGTTTAATTAAAATCTGACAGGCTCAGCCTCTTCTCAACAGCCACGTTGTTAATGGCACTCCTCACATCGGGAGCTCAGGATGTCCCCAGAGCCCTGGGAGGGAGGAGGAGGGGGATTCTGACGTGGGGATCACTACATCCCACTGCAAAGTGATGCACAGGATGGCATGGAGGGAATGGAGGTGTTGGTAAGATGGTTTTTGCCATCCTTTCCTCAGCTGGGAGAGCTTCTCAGCCCCAGTGCTCTCTCCATCAGCCAGGCAGGGAGTCACTGGTGTCCCATGGGGATGCCACCATGAGAGCCCTGCATTTCCAGCTGGGAGGATGAAGTCTCCTTCATTCAAAAGGAAAAGAAAGCAGGGTAGAAAAAATCTGAGCGTCATCAGACAAATAAGTAGAAAAATAATGCAATTCAGTGCTGGCACGTAACTGCAGGCTGGAACATTTTAACCAGCTATTTTCACTGGGATGTTTAATGTGCCGCTCTTTCAGGCATAGTCTGAAATGTATAATTTTCCATTATAGTCCTGTATGTTTGACTTTAATATAATGAAGCCTTCTCCCTTCACTACACCAGAATATTGGGTCTATTAAAGTGCTTGTGTGAGGACTGGTTTTGACAATGGGAAAAGCTGAAGGCCCAGAAAATGGTGGTGCTTGCAAACCTCTCTCCTTCTCCAGCCTCTAACCCCAGGATAACAGACAGACTCCATCACTGGGACAAACCTCCAGCATCCCCTGTCCCAAGGGGACACCGCTTATCTCTCTGCCCCCTGTCCCTGTGCTGAGATTTGATCTCTGGGGTAGAGGGGTTTGGTGCTTCCCTGGCTTTAATCTTCCTTATAAATAGTTCAGGATGCAAAACATCAGGGAAACCCAGAAGTGCTCCCAGAGAGATGAATGGCAGAGACACAGCCTGCCAAAAACCTTGCCCAGCAGCTGGAGGGTGACCTGGAACGGGTGCCACCTCCAAAAGGATGAGAGAGGGCAGCACAAGGGCTGTTCTTGGGGGGGAAAAACACAGATTGCAAACCCAAGCCACGTCCCAGGCATGATTCAGCTCTGCCTCCAGAAGGAAGAAGTTTCTTTCAGGCAGAAGTGGGTTGGGAGGGACGCCGGCTGCATCCCAACTGCTCTGTTTGCACACAGCCAGCAGCCTGGGGAGCTCTGCCAGCCCAGCAGCAGCTCTGGGATGGCACAGCCTGCCCCAAGCTGCAGCAGGAGAAACTGGGGTGCTGCAGTGACATTAAAATATTGCTGAGAATCAGCAAATCCCCCTGGGACCGAAGCTTGCTGTCAGCTCAGCCACAGCAGGATTACTGCCAGGTTCATCAACCAGCTCCCAAATTCCCAGACAGGCTCCCAGCACAGCTTCCACCTGATGGCAGAGCCAGTTTTCCCACAAGATGTCATATCCCCAAAAATGTCTTACTGAGCTCTGGCCTAGAAGATGCAAAATATCTGTGGGATATGTGATTTTTGGGTCATACGACAACAAAAAAATCCCTAAATAAATTCAATTTTAGGTCAGTTTTCAATTTTCAATGTTTTCACCCATCAGGGAGAGGGAAAATGTTGTGTTTCAGGTTCAATCTGTCTGACTTAGTGAAGCAAAAGGAAATGCAGCATTTCAGATCCAGCACTCTTTTCAATAACTTGGCAGGGTATTTCCAAACAAAGGCAGGCAGATGGGAAACAAAACCATAGTATTTCATTCCAGTAATTTTGAAATGAAATGTTTTGACAGAAAAAAAAAAATTGATTGTGGTTATTCTGAAACACAGACAAATTTATTAGATATTCCAATAACAGAACACCCCATTTTGCTTTTGGGAAAAAAAAAAAAAAAGGAGTCAGTAAAATAATTTCTCCAAACTCCAGTAACTGGCTGGGAACAGGAACATTAAATTGCCCAGCTAGCATCTTTCTGCTGCTCCTCCTCCTCATGCCCTTGTTTTCAATTCCTGCTGTAACAAACAGTACTTTAAAGACAAGATACCCATGGACTCCTGGAGCCAAAGCCCATAATAAGGCTTTTAAACCTGTAAGGTAGGTCAATTTTTAGGCTTAATTGCCTTGACAGCATCTCTAATAAAGCAGACCTTTCTATTTAAAAGATAAAAAAAGTGGGGGGGGGGGAGGATGAAGAGGCTGCTGTAAGTTATTCACACTCACTCCCTGCTCTGCTCTGGGAGGATTTTTACAATTTCTTCAAAACCCCAGAGAGGTGAGTTGTGGATTAACTCCTTGGTGGGAAGGAAAGAGATCCCTCCTCTCCAGAGTGACTTTGTGTCACAATGCAAATGGGGCCTCAGTGACTGGAGCTGTTCATCTGAGGCAAATCTGCAGCAGCTGAGGGTAATTCCAGAGGCTGGGGTGCTTTGTGGGAGAGCACTGCAGAGTGGGGGTCCTGATCCAGAGTGCTGAGAGGAATTTGTCTTTACAAACAAGCTGTGGGTCTGCTGGTAGATAAAACCAACACTGAGAGGTAAAAGAAACAATGGGAAGGATTCCAGTGAGTGATAGATGGATGGAAAAAGATATTTGCTTTTACAAATAAACTGTAGGTTTGCTGATAAATGAAATTGGATATTGAAAGATGAAAGAAACAATGGGGAAAAACCATAAATACCATAAGAATTAAAAATTAAAAGGGAGGGTTGTATATTAGAGGGAAATCTTTGGTGTCTGGCGTTCTGGGAAGTCTGAACCTCTCAAGTACCTCAGCCAATGGGGAAAGAGAGAGGGAAATGGGGGAAATTGGGAACAAAAGGATCCCAATTGTGTCCTCCAAAATCTGACAGACCCTAGGAGAATGCCCCATGGCCTCTCCCTTTATTCCAATAAAGTCAAAGGACTCCTCCATCTCCTTTTTGGACATAAACCTCTGATGTTTGTGGATTAATTTTCCTGACAGTGGGAATGAGGAGAAGAGCTGAGACAGGAGCTTGGTCTGGGGCACACCAGGGATGGGCACAGCAGCTGCTCACTCCAGTGAGTGCCCAGTTCTGGACACCAGCTCCTCCTGCCCAGTGCCCATTATGCCACAAAACCCTTCCCTGAAATCCTTTTTAGTTCTTTAATTTTTAACCAGACCATTAAGCACCTAAATGACCTGATGCCCATCCAGTCAACACAGCAGCAGCACAACTCAGCTGCCCAGGAACCAGCACAGCCCTTTCCTCCCTCCTCAATCTCACCATTCTTTAATCATTTTAACAGCACAGCAGCACCAGGCTTCACTATTTTCTTTCTTCTCTTCTGGAAAAAGTGAAAATTTCCTTCTCTCTCCCAAAACAGCTCCCAGCCTCCCACTCACAGCAATTCCTTCACTCCAGGGCTGTCTCCAGCCCAGATGGTGGAGGGTCAAGCTCTGACAGCTGGCCTGGCAGCACAGCAGCAGGGATGTCATTATTTCTAATTTAATTCTAATCGAGATACGGGAATGAATGTGCAGAACAACAACTGTTTTCCTAAGTTGGGTTTGATGAGTCTTTACAAACTCACAGAGAAAATGAACATGAGGTGAAGAGCTGCAGTAATCATCCTGGAGGAGGTGAGACACAGTGTTGGCATGGCCACATTACCTGAATCAGGTCCCCAGACTGCCACAGGCACCCCCCTCTGCAGCTTCTAATGCAGGGAGAAGCAAGGGTGACCTTTCTCTGAGCAGCATCACACCCCTGTCCCCCCAAATCCCACCCAGCACCAACCCTGAGCCCACACAGCCCCAGGCAGAGCCTGGGTTCCACAGCACATCCCTGACCTCCAGCTCATCCCAGGTGAAGCAAATGGCCAGCAAAATGGCTATCAACACTTTCCTCCCCTCCAGAAAAATGGACTTTAATAATTTGGACAACTTGAAAGGCTCCTGCCACAGGGTGGGAGCTAAATATTCATGAGGAGTGCTTCCAGAGTGGGCACAGCAGGAGTGCTGCCTTTCCTGGGGCTCTCCCCTTCCTTATATCCCTCACAGAGGCAGCTCCTGAAGTTATTCCTATTGATCTTCTCCATCCAAAGGAAACAATCAGTGAAGTGAGGGGCAGGCAGGTGCAGAGGGCTGTAGCTCTCTGGGTTTATCTTTGTTATCACACCAGCTCCCAGAACTGCTCTCAATCTGCAGCAACCTCAGCCTGCTGCTCCCAAACCTTATCTCAGCCTTCCCTTGCTCCAGGCTTGCCCACAGGATTCCCAGGGGATCCTGGGGAAACACCTACAATGCCAAAGGAAGGTGGGGGCACCTGTGCCCCTGGGGCTGCAGGAAGGGACCAAAACATCCAAAGGAGAAAGGAAAGGAAAAGGAGACCGAGGCTCCAACATCTGCTGCTGCTTGTTGTCTTAGGATGGAAATGGGGGTGTGTGTTCTATCCCCATCTGTCAGAGCTGGGGCAGTTCTCTGCTGTTCATGGGGCAGTTTTTTCTTTATCTCTCCCACAGCCAACCCTCCCTCCAGGAGATCTCTGCTGTCCATGGCCACTGAGTGTCCCTGCATGGCTGATCAAATTCCATCATCCCATGGGGAGATGCTCTGCCCAGGGGAGGAGCCAAGCATTCCTACCTGGATCCAATCTGAGCCTGGCACAGCACTGCAGCCTTTGCCCACTGCATTCCCAGAGGAGCAGCTTTCTGCTGCCCTGCATTCCCAGAGGGAGCCCAGGCCCATCTGCAGCAGCCCTGGAGCTGCAGAGGAAAACTCCCCCCTTGTGCAGGATCCCTGCTGCAGCAGAAGCACAGCTGGCACTGCAGGAGGGCTGAGCCCCCATGGGATGGGGCTGTGCCACCACCCTGACACACAGGGGCTCAAGCTCCTATTCTGACTCTGGCAGTGTTGTTTTGTATTACTGTATTGTTTATTTTAATTTTTTCCCTAATAAAGTACTGTTATTCCTGTTCCCATATCTTTGCCTGAGAGCAAAATGTCAAAATTATAATAATAATAATTATTACATATATATTATTATCATTTCAAAATTATAACAATTCAGAGGGAAGGGGTTTACATTTTCCATTCCAAGGGAGGCTCCTGCCTTCCTTAGCAGACACCTGTCTTGTCAAACCAAGACACTTGTCCAAACCCAGCAGCAGGGAGGTCACCCCAAAACTGCTCTGAGCCCTACCTGTGTTCTCATGATGGTTTTGATGGCAGCTTCGAACTCCTCAGAGTTGTTGTAGTCAACAGTCCACACGTGGGGTTTCCCAATGAAGTCCTCAGCATATGGGTGTTGGGAGGACACCTGAAACACAGAGGTGCCAGCTGGATTCTGCAATCCCTGCTGGAATGGCTGCTACTTCCTGCTCACAGCTGGCTGGCAGAGAGGAGCAGCAGCCTCACAGACACAGTGGGGTTTGACCCACTGCAATAGGGAGTGCTGGAAAATGGTTTACTCTGAATCCAGCTGCTCCCCAGCCTCAGGATGATGTGCTGTAATTCCCACTGGGTTGGGGTGCCCCATTCCCAACAACACTGAATTCCTCTGGCAGCCTGGAATATCTCCATCTCTGCACCACAGGATCAATTTACCCTTGACCTGAGCCATTCTGTGGGTCTGGATGGTAAAAACCCTCCAAAGCAGGAACAGTGTGTGAAGGCACCACATCTCCCAGGTTTGCCAACTCTAGAAACAAGGCAGGGAGAAAATCCATTGCCACTGAAGGCTGGGAAAGGCTGGGAAAGGCTGGCACTGGGAGAGAGCAGTGCTGGAAGCTGCATCACCCTGATGCCACAGGCAGCCCACACACTGGTATTCCACAGGTACTGACATCCTTGCTTTTCCCTGGGCTGCCCACATAGGAGATTTCTGGGGATCTGCCTCTTTTGTTTCAGCCCTGAGGTGCCTTTTCAGCCCTGATCTCCTCTGGGAAGGGAAGAGAGAGGTTGCTGAGCAGAGGACGTGTTTTGGGGGCACCACAAAACATCTCAGAAGGGCCTGAGCCCCTGCCAGCTGGAAGAGAGGAGCTGTGTGGTTCATCCCCCACATTGCTGTCCTTCCTCATCTCTCTCCTGGCAGATTGATCACCTCTTTCCCCTCCAGCACAGAAACACCCCGAGGCATTTCACAGCCCTCAGCCTGGCTCCAGGCTGAGGTACAGCCCCAGCCCTGCCCAAATGGGTGCTAACACCAAATTTGGGGGTGCATGGGGCAATCAGGGGGGGCAGGACAGCTCAGTCCGGCTGCACAATTAACACCAAATTTGGGGGTGCATGGGGCAGTGAGAGGGGGCAGGACAGCCCACCCCAGCTGCACAATTAACACCAAATTTGGAGGTGCAAGGGGCAATCAGGGGGGGCAGGACAGCCCAGCCCAGCTGCACAGCCCCCAGCTCACTCCGTGCTCGGTGAGGGAGCCTTGCACTGCATTATCCACTTTATTAATAATAAAAGAGGCAAATTTCCCAAGCCTTTAACTTTTAAAGAGTTCCTGCTCTACTTAGATTGAATTCCCAGTGCTGGGCAAGCCTGGGAGGGATTTCACAGCCCTGGCACACTGTGCAGGTCCTGATGTCCCTCTGGGGGGACAAGGGGATGAGCAGGGGACATTGCCCTGGGCTGGGAGCAGGGTGTGGGGATCTGTGGGTCTGGGCTACTGGAGAAGGGGCTGGGGCAAATATTAAAATGGATTCTATATGTGTAGAGTCAAAGTAAGTTTGCTATAAAGATACAGATTTATTTGTGTTGTTAATTGAAACTTAGAAATAGCTGATATAGATATGTTTGTGTTAAAATGCTTGCTTGGGTGGTATAATATCCAAGGAACATATGATGAGGACCCTGCTACTGATATGCCAACTACCAACACTTATCATTGGTAAAAAGTAAGGCCCAAAACTGAAGGTGATGATGAGAATGGCCTAAAACCACAGCCAAGGAATATGCATGCTCTAAAAAGGTGGATCTGAGGTGGAACCATGCTAAACAGTTCTTGGAATATGTAAACTAGTTTGGGGGAAAGTTTACTATTATATCTATATTTGTATTTATAATTTTAATATTTACTATTAGTAAATATGTAACAATATAAATATAACAGCAAATATTAAATAATATAAATACAAAAATATAAATAATTTAGAAACACCCTTTATAGACCATTTCTATTGCATTAGCCTGTGACATATTCATAGACAATATAAATATAATAGTAAATATATATAATATATATATAAATGTATATATAAATATAATAGTAAATATAAAACAATATAAATATATTGTATTTATATTGTTTATGAATATGTCACAGGCTAATGCAATAGAAATGGTCTATAAAGGGTGTTTCCAAATTGGCAGGTGTGCTCTTGGTGGAATGCCGAGAGGCACCTGGCCGTATAGCTTTGCTTTATTGTCTTTGTCTCCTAATATCCTTTATTAAACTTTCTAAATGTTCACAGCAGAGTGAACGGTTGCGTTGTGATTTCAGGGTTTACCTCAGAACCTTGTCCTTCCCCTGAAGATTCCCTCCCAGGTGCGTCGGTCACCTGCCTTTCCCCTCCCTGACCCCTCCCAGCACTGTCTGTCAGTCACGGAATTCCAGAAGGGCATTGAGTGGTTGGCAGATCCAAAGGATGCCCTCTACCCCTGGGGGGCATTGGGCCATCCAGGTGTCCTTTGTCCCTTTGTCCCTCCCCTCCTGTCCCTGCTTGGTGGCTCCCGGCCCCTTCCCTGCCCCTCTCCCCGGGGTTCAAAGGAGCAGCAACCACGGGGTCAGGGAGTTCTGTGGGAGCTGGTGCTGCATTCAGAGCCCGTGGGCCAGAATAAAGCTCTGGATCCAAACCCTCCATCAGAACCGACTCCTTTCCTTCACCTAAGCCTTAAAGCTTCTCTGCCAGAGGTAAACCTGAGGGGCAGCCCCTGTTATGGGGGGAAGCTCCATCTCACCACCACCAGAGCTCCTGCAGGCCTGGACCTGTCTCCATGTGCCCAGCTGCAACATCCAGCCAGCCAAAAGTGTCTGTGAGGTGAAACACCACACACCCAGCCGGCCAAAAGTGTCTCTGAGGTGAAATACCACACACCCAGCCAGCCAAAAGTGTCCCTGAGGTGAAACACCACACACCCAGCCAGCCAAAAGTGTCCCTGAGGTGAAACACCACACACCCAGCCAGCCAAAAGTGTCTCTGGGATGAAACACCACAGTTGCTGCTATTTGGTTCAGCACCAAGGGCCAGACAAGCTCAGACACGTCCCGTCCGGCCATATTGGTAATATTCCAACGGTGAACAGTGTTTTCCACACTTGCCTCTCGGGACGTGGGCTTCCCGCGGAAGAACTCGTGGTTGAGGGAGCTGTGCGGAGGGTTGAAGCGCGCCTGCAGGAACACGCAGCCGTTGGCGATGGCCTCCAGCGGGGCCGGGCCCTCGTAGGGGAACCCAAAGCCAATGAAGAGCTGCAAGGCACAAACACAGTCCTGTGAGTTGTGGGAACCCAGGACATCCCTCTGGCTGTCCTGAGCAGCCAAGACCCCTGCCAGGGGTCTCAGAGACCCTGGCACAGAGCCCAGGATGCCCCTGTGGTTTTGATTATGATCCATGGAGCAAGTTACCAACCTTCGGTGAAGATCTGCAGGCCACAACAGTTAAGTAGAATGATAGTGAATTTATCATGGGGTGAAAAGGTAGATTTTGGGTTTTCTAGCATGGGGGTTCAGGGGGCAAGATGGAGGGATCTGGGCATGTCCAGCCTTTCTTCTTCTTCTTTTTGGCCTCCATCTTCTGCTGTGATGTTGGCACTTTTAGATTGGTTTAGAGTAGAAGCTCACTGTCTAACACAGGTGATAGGTATTGGGAAGTAATTATAAATATTGTACACGTAGTTTTTAGTATAAAGACATAACACAGCCCCAGGGGCAGGCAGAGTGCCTGGAACTGTCCTGCTGGACGGACCTCGGCAGGGCAGGAGAAAGAATTTTATAGATAAGGAACCTTGAGACTGAGAACTGAAGAGCTCTGACTCCTTCTTCAAGTGCCAGGCTGGGAAAAGAGACTTTCTAACGTATCTCAGGGTCACTCTGAGCAGCAAGAGGCCCGAGACTGAGTGGTTTTCCCCACATGGAAACCACCCACGTAAACCCACCAGCATCCCCTCTCTGCTGCTCAGCTCCTGCACACCAAGCCTCTAGTGGGGTTCAACAAGTTATGCTGAATATTCCCCCTTTTCACAGAATTCACAAAATCACTGGGTTGGAAGAGACCTCCAAGATCATCGAGTCCAACCCAGCCCCAACACCTCAACTCAACCCTGGCACCCAGTGCCACATCCAGGCTTTGTTAAACACACCCAGGGATGGGGACTCCACCACCTCCCTGGGCAGCCATTCCAGAACTTTATCACCCTTTCTGTAAAAATTTCTTCATAATATCCAATCTGTATTTCCCTTGGCACAGCTTGAGGCTGTGTGCTCTGGTTCTGTCAGCACTGCCTGGAGAAAGAGCCCAGCCCCAGCTGAGCACAGGCACCTTTCAGGGAGTTGTAGAGAGTGATGAGGGCACCCCTGAGTCTCCTTTTCTCCAGGATGCACAGCCCCACTCCATCAACCACAGCCCACTTTGCACAGCCATGGAGTGTCCAGGAGCTGCAAGATCCCCCATGGTGCTCACAACCATCACTTTGGCCCTGCGTGGAGCTACATTGCTTTGCCACAGCTGTTTGGGCTGGTAAATCAGGAATATTTCCCCCAGGCAGCAGTTGAAGACAACAGGGATGTGCCCACACCCACACACTCCAAGAATCTGGTTTATTTTTATCACAGCTGTAAGGTGAAAAAAAAAAAACAAAACCCACCTCACTGAGCAATAAATGAATTAATGAGAAAACTTTGCACTCTGCCTGTGGACAGTCTGCAAGGAGAAACTCCTCAGACACATCTTGATCTGAAATGTGCTCTGCTTGGCTCCTGCCTAATTATCCCTCGTGGTTAATTATCCCAGCTGGGAGTGCCTGCAGGCCTGGGAGGGGCACAGGTAATGGGGGACTGGATCCTGGGATGGCCTCACCCACCTTTGCCTTCCTCAGCAGCTGCTGGAACTCGTGCTGGGGCAGCAGCCCGTGGTTCTTGACAAATGCTGGCACCTCGGGTGGCCTCTGTGTCTCGTAATAAACAGTGCCATGGATCTCCATGTACTTGTTGAGGATGGCCAGGAACTTCTCCTTGCCCTGGGGAGGAAGGCAGACATGTGAACTACACCAAAGGATGTGTCTGACCTCCTCCCTGTGGTTACAGGGGGGGTTTAACTCTCAAACTGCTGTCCCAGAGCACATGCCATGCTTCAGGCAGACCCACAGCAGTGCAAAATCCCCACTTGTCCCTCCTCATTCCTTGAAAACAATCCTGGACTGCCCCAGGCTCCTGGAGAGCCCCAGTGGCTGCAGGGTCCATCCCTCTGATCATCAGGTTCCTGCCTCCCCTGTCCCCTCCAAGGGCAGCTTCCACTCTGGAGCTGCTGAATTAAAGGCTTCAGAGGGTTCAGAAGGAACCTGAGCTGCTAATAGCCTCTTATTCCAAGTAACAAGTTCCAAGGATTTTCTCATTCAGATTTAATCCCGTTTCACTACCTGGAAAATGAAAGGGGTCATCAATTTTCTTCTATTGGAGGCTTCCCTCCTTTTGCTCCAAAGCAGCCTTTCTTATTAACAATTTTTTTACTGGAGAATTTTTTTTTGCTTGAAAAAACCACAAAGGGCCCATCCTTTGGATGCTGGATTTTCCAGTGCTGCAACAGCCCCAAAAGAGCAAAGACCAGGGGGAATAAGGAGTTCAAAATGGGAAATTTGAGAAAACTCTGTATGTTGCCTTAAAGCCTCCTCAAATGCTGAATTTCTGCCCTCAGCCATGGATCCCTAGAATCCTCCAAGGCTCTAAGGCTTTCCCAGTTTATTAAAACTTCAGCTCCTATTGTGAGCCAGAGGCAAGAAGTTCAGAGGGGTAGGAAATGAGAAATAAAGGAAAGGGAGGTTTAATGAAATGTTTCTAAATGTCAAAAACATCCTGCTCTGGAGAAGGTGTTTAGTCCAAGGCTGGTAAATGAGCACCTGGCTCCAGAAGATGGAGGTGGTCTGTGCCTTTCTAGACCTCAAAATCATTCAAAATAAGGAAAAACTCCTCTATTCCCTTTTTTATTCCATGGAGTGTACAAGATGGGAAGCAAAGGCCAGGCAGCCTGGCCTCAAAGTGCCTCAGCCTCTTCACCCAGCAATAAATGACCCCAAATATGCAGTTTGGGGAAAACTGATGTTGTTTGTGAGTTCTGACTCAAAACAGCAAATGCCTGTAACACCCTGGGTGGAGGGAAATGTCCATTCTGGGGTTTGAACTCTCTTTAGTGCCTTCCCAAATTACCTTAACCAAGCTCCAAGGAAACTTCTAGATAAGAAAGGTCATGGGAATGGTAGAAAAATAAGACAAGATGTTGCAGTTCTCCTAAAATGAGATTTAGTGGGTTTCAGTAGGACTTTTAGGGAGCCCCCAAGCCAGGCAGAGGCAGGGGGGATTTGCTGTCAGACCTGGGTAGGGATGGAAACCCCACAAACACCAGTAAAGAGGAGACAGCCTGGCTGGATCCTGGCTCACCACAAGCATCCCTGCTAATTAGCAGCTGCTAATCAGGAAAGCTGGGAAGGGGAGGAGGTACAGCCCCCACTGCATCAATCCACACCAATCCCAGCAGCTCCAGAGGACCCAGCCCACGTCAAGGCAAAGTCGAGTCTGACAAAAACCTTTTCTCTCCCGAGAAGAGGAGCAGAGGCAAAGCCCAGCAGCAGCTGGTGTGGTACAGTACCTGCAACTGGAGCAGCCCCAGGCGGTGCACAGAGGGAAAAATAGAAATAAATCAACAGACAATGAGAATTAGCTCCTTTTTACAGCCCTGGAAGGAAAAGCAGCCTGCTAGCTCTGGATAATGGGGGGAGAGCATGCACAGCCCCTCTGGAGATGCAGGGGGGTGTTTTGGGGGGCTGGAGGGGCTGTCCCCATGCAGTGATCCACCCCTCTGCCCCAGGTGTTTCAGGCTCAGGGAGCACAACCCCTTTTCACAGAGTGCTTGAAAGCAGACACAAACTATCCCCATCATAATGCAGCAATCACTGCAATTAATTAGTGGCAATCATTATAATTAATTACATAAAATCATCGATATGAAATCCTCAGCCTCAGAGCCTGCTGGGAGGAAGCACCACCCAGAGCAAGGAGCAGGGAATGGTGTTCCACCAGCCTCTCCCTGTTTGTGGGAGGCTCTGGATGTGTCCCACCACCCCCCCCAAGGACCAGGACAAGGATGGTTCTCCACAAACACACCCAGATCTGCACGTCCACAGCTCAGGGTGAGATCCAGAGTCTGGGGCTGCCTCCCAGCCCTGCCTGTGCCTACCCCTGCCTGCCTGGCTTGTCCCCAGCAGCCCAAGGACACCCACCTTCCAGATGCTGGCCTCCTTGCCATACACCACGGCCATGCTGCTGACTTTGTTGGCCTTGATGAGCTGCTTCTCAGTCTGGTTGAGCTCCTCTGACACGAAGCCCATGAAGGAGTTGTCAGGGGTGTGAGCTGTGGGCACCAAGGGGAGGAGACAAGTGGCTGGACAGATGTTTTTTTGGGATGTCCCCAGGGGTGGGGATACAGCCTGAGATGAGCCTGGCTCCAGAGCCTTGCTGGAGGAAAATGGAGCTTGAATCCCTATCCAGGCAGCTCATGAAATGCAGGCTTCAGAACCCACTTGAGCAGCTCTTCACACAGTGAGGTGTTTTTAGGCTGCCAGAGGGGCTTCACACAGCCAGGAAAATGGAATGTTAAGTCACGCAGCAGCCCCCCTCTTTCTTTCTCTCTCTCTATCCTTTATCTCCTTTCCAACCCTTCTATCACATTTGCTGTGGGCACTTAATAAAGGTGCATTCATTTTGATTAACACTGAAATCCCCTCCGTGTTGTTTTTGCACTGTGAGATCAGTGAACAAACCATCACGACCTGTAGCAGGCCTAGAGCCTGCAAAGGCTCCCTGGTGGTCAGAAGCCTAAGATAAGGAATGCCAAGTCATGATGACTGGGCTAGAAGCCCCTCTTCTGCCTTTGGACCCCGGCTTATCTTTCTCTAAGACTATAGGTCACTTTCCTTTAACCCTTGCTATTGGACAATTTCCAAAACCCCTGAATCCTATATAAAGAGCTGCTTTTGCCCAGCTCGGGCAGAAGAGCTTGTCACAGACATCTTTTATGAAAAATCCTTTCCTTAGGATTTTTTCTCCTGAGAAGCTGAGAGGCCTCAGAAACAAAATGTAAACAATGGTTATGTGCTGCTGTGGAATGCAACAGGTGCATCTGTGATTGGTCTCATAGATTTGTTTCTAATTAATGGCCAATCACAGTCAGCTGGCTTGGACTCTTTCTGAGACAGAAGTCTTTGTTATTCTTTCTTTCTTTTTCTATCCTTAGCTAGCCTTCTGATGAAATCCTTTCTTCTATTCTTTTAGTATAGTTTTAATATAATATATATCATAAAATAATAAATCAGCCTTCTGAAACATGGAGTCAGATCCTCGTCTCCTCCCTCATCCTCGGACCCCTGCAAACTCCGTCACAAGAGCTGTCACTGGGAGCCTTCGCAGAAGAATCAATAAAGACGCTCCTGTGGAACCCCACCTGGCCTTCTCCTCTCTCTCCCTGCATCTGCCTGCCGAGGCACCTAGCAAGCTGAAGAGCTGAAATCACAATGAGCTGATCATCACTAAAGAGCTGATCTCACTCAAGCTTGCTAAGGTTGCCTGTGGCTAAGAACTGCTTGGGAGCTCAGACAGTCTGTCCCAAACAGGACTGTGCTATCTGGGACCCGTGTGCAGCCTGCTGGTGTTATAAGTAAAAGTTATGCTAAATCAGGGTATAGTTCAATTATATTGTATTAATTATGTTATATTAATTGAATTATGTTAAGGTGGGGGTTATTAGAATGTTCTAGAAGGGTCCAGGGTTTGTTGGAAGGGTGGTCTGGGGGGGCAAGGCGAGGTCAAAGAGGGATTGGACGGAAGATCTGACCAATCATTCGAAGCCCTGCAGAAACGACTGGTCCAGAATGAATGGTGTTAAAGACCAATGAGAAGCCTGGAAATGGACCAATCATCATCATGCAGAGCCAAAATGGACCAATCCTGGACTCGAAGGGGGCTATAAATGGGGGGAGTTTGGTTGGGTCAGGGTTTTCCTTTTTGGATACTTGTTTTGTGGGGAAAACGCAGTGCACTTGAGGGTAGCGCGCTGTTCTGGTTTTGGCTCGCTGTGTGGGTGCTTGGGCTTATCCTAGGTACTCCGTTCCTTGCAGCTATTTTAATAAATGAGAACCTCTTTCCCCAGAGAAAGTTTGGCCTCATTCACATTCATAACACTGGGGACAGCCTGAACTGCAGCAAAAGTTTGCAATAACGACCCCCGTTGGTACCAGCAGATGGTGTCAAGCCCCTGTCCCAGGCAGCCATGCCAGGCAGCAGCACTCACGGAACATGGTCATGAACTGGCTGGGCTGCAGGTTCCAGTAGCCCCAGTTGGTGCGGTAGCCGCGCAGCGTGGCGTACTCCTCGTGGTTGTAGGCTGGCTCTGTCCCAAAGGTGTCGATGACCCGGACACGGCACCTGCGGGGCACACACCCCCTGAGGACACCTGCTGTCCCCAGGAACCCTCGTCTGCACCCCGAGCAGGGGGAGAGCAATGAGGGGTTTGTCTTTCCAAACAAGCTGTGGGTCTGCTGGTAGATAAAACCAGCACTGAGAGATAAAAAAAAACAATGGGAAGGATTCCACTGATTGATGAATGGAAAAAGAGATTTGCTTTTACAAATCAAGTGCAGGTTTGCTGATAAATGAAATTGGGTATTGTGAAAGAAACATAACCATGATTCCATAAGAATTTAAAAAAAAAAAAAACAAAACATAAATTCCATAAGAATTAAAAACTAAAAGGGACTGTTGTACATTAGAGGGGAATCTTTGGTAGCAGGCATTTCAGGAAGTGTGTACCTCTCAAGTACCTCAGAAATGGGGAAAGAGAGAAGGGAAATGTGGCCAGGAAATTGGGATAAAAAGGAGGCTGCATCCTCCAAAAATTAGACAGACCCCAGGGGAATGTTCTATGGCCTCTCCCTTTATTCAAATAAAGTAAAAGGACTCCTCTGTCTCGTTTTTGGACATAAACCTCTGGCGTTTCTGGATTAATTTTCCTGACAAGAGGGTACAGCGGCATCCCAAGGAGCCCTTCCCAGCACTGCTCCCTCCTTGCAGGACAATTTCCCTTTGCAGGACCCTCAGCTCCCAGACAGCAGTGAGAATGATGAACCTCCCAAAAGTTCATTATTAATGCCTTTCCCAATATGCTGGGAGTGCTGAGGCAAGCACTACTGGCACAAGGCTGAGGACAGAAGAGGAACAACAAGCAAGGGAAGCACAAAACTAGCTGAATTCAAAAGCAAATGCATTTATAATAAAAGCAATAACAGCGCTTGTCATTTTTCTCTCTAATAAAATTGTGTAGGATAGTGGAAGAGATGGAAAAAAATGTAATAAATAGCAGGTCTATCAGCACTAAATTAAATCGCAGATTTTCCAGGCTGGTGATGTACCAGGGGATGATGACATTTGTCTTGATGCTCAAGGAGCCACGGATAGGGCTCCTTACAAATTCCCAAGGCTCACCCTCCCCTGGCTGCAGGAATGGAATGGAAGCACACATCAACACACTGCAGGCACATGCAGGGTTTAATCTTTCCCCCAACTCTCTCTCTTTTATTGAGGTTTTATCCTAAATACCTGAGGCTCAGGATGCCTCATGCTGTGGCAGCAGGGGACACAGCAAGGCACCAGGCAGGCAAATATCAAAGGTAAAATCAAAGGGTCTGGCTCCTTGGTTGGTCATTAGTCTTTGCTTGCTAATTAATGAAATGGAGATCAAGAGCAGGCTTTGCTTACCTGTATTTCTTAAAGGAGAGCCCCATGTGCTGCTTCATCTGCTGGAGGCCGTGGTAGTCGGTGTAAATCAGGTCGAAAGGCAGAGGACTGGTCAGGGGGCAGTTCCCCCGTCCTGGAGGCACCCCTAAGTGACTGGGGAGAAGCAGGAGGGATCAGCCCCCAGCACAAACACTCCTTTCCCTGCAGGAGCCATCAAACAGCTCCTCTTTGACGGAGGGGGAGGCAGATTGTTCTCCTCGCCCCAGTTTTTATTTCCCAGGCCAAAGATCTGGAGAGTCCTGGTCCCTCCCCGTCTTTGCAGATGCTCCAGCTGAGCTCCTGTTCCTCCCACATGGACTGTGAGGCACAGCATCCCCAGCCAGGGCTCACCAGCGTCCCAGTCCCCACACACCCTCCCTTGGATCTCTCTTGTTGAAGACACCAGATTTCGTTTACTTTCATTGCAGTCATGCCAGTGACAGACTTGTAAAGCCACATCTTTCCTCTCCTCTCTGCTTGCAAGGTTCCCAGCTGAGCCTAAAGCTCCCTGTTCCCAGCTCCACATCCCTCCCAGCACACCCTGGAATGTCTCTCTTATTCCACTCCTTACCCACCACATCCCAGAGCATTCTCAGCTTCTCCTTGACTCTGCTGGCAATGCCTGTCCTTGGATGCTGGGCACATTTCATTCATAATTCTCACTTTTGGTCCCATTTATGAAATAATTCCATAAAACAGGGGGCAGCGGGGCCCTGGGTCTCACTCAGGGGGTTTCCAGCCAGTTCCTTACAAACAGCCACACTCAGCCCCTCTGCCCTCCTCCAGTGGATAAAATGCAGTATGAAAATCCAGATAAACTCAGCTGACAGTAATCTTTTTATCAAGACCATCAGTTACCTCGCTGCCAGAGCGAGATGTGATTAATCCAGCAAGATACAGGGCTGCTAAACCTGTGGTGTGTCTCCTTCCATTTCCAATTACCTCTGTGAACTGATGAATCCCTCTCTCCAAAGCTGTTCCACCAAGTGTATCACCGATGTCAGCCTGACAGCCCATCTGCTTGTCTGGACCATATTTCCTCCTTCTCAGAAAAAAAAAACCCTGTGACACCTTCCAGCTTCAGCAGGTTTCTCAAAAATCCATGTTGCTTGTACTTGCGATTTCCCAGTGCCAGTTTGCTCAGAGGCTGATTCACTCTGCAGTTTTAATGCTCCTGTATTTTGTTTTTCCTCCTAAAGATGATAATTCCTCATCCTCCTAACTCCACTCACACCCAAAAAGCAACAGCATCCTCATGGAAAACCAAACTGCTGAGCTGCTTTGGTCCACCCAGGCTGTCTCACTCCCACCACGCAGTTGTCCCGTTCCGTTCTCAGTCCTTCCAACAAGGCTGAGGAATTCCTGGTTTATTTCACAAGTCTGAGCTCAGACACTGTGAAATCTCACCCTTAGCTCCTGCCTGCCAGGACGTCTGTCTTTGTTTTCTTCTGGGTTCTTCACTTACTCCAAACCCCAATTTGGAGATGGGAATTTATCCCAGCCATGCCTGTAGGTATTTTCTCTTCTTTAAGGAATAAAAGTTCTGGCCAGGCTTTACACTCCCAGGCTTTGAATCTTTCCTTCTCTGTGACTTCTCTTACTGGTTCTCTCAATTTCTCAGCATTTCCCCTTCTGAACCTGAGAATTCTCTTTCCAGCCCTACCTGGGGTTTATCTGTTCCTCAGCTGAAGCTCAAACGGACCCATGGCCCCAGGGTCCATCCTCTGAGGAGCACTTCCATAAGGTCCTCAGCCCTTGCCAAGCCCTTCAGCATTTCACCTTTCAATCCCATGGCTGCTTCCAGAAGGAATCAATGGCTTTCCCATCCAGGGAAAACCAAGGGACACAATTGTCACAAATGTTTGCTCTCCAGTCTCTCACTGACATCAGAAGGGGCCGCACAGAGCCAAAAATTTGTTGGCCATAAGAATATGATAAAGGGCTCTTGGTTGGCTCCTGGCCACACCTTTGTCTTCTTCTGAACCTGACCTGGTGGAAGATGCCCCTGCTTATTGCAGAGGTTTGGACCAGAAGAGCTTTAAAAGGTCCCTCTGAACTCAGACTTTTCTATGATTCTGATGTGGTTCCAAGTCCTTGAGCACTGAGCACCAAGATCCTTCTTTCAGCCCCATCCCATCCTGACACCGGTGCAGGGTCACCCCAAACTCCTGACCATGACAGGGACTCCAGAAAATGTGTAAATGTGGGACAACCTCGCTGGCCAAAGCCAGGACAAACAGAGAATTTCAATTTGAGACAAAGAGCTGCTTTTGCAGCTGCTTCATTGCTCTTGTCACAAGGAATCTCAGCATCAGCTCAGGGCAGCCTGGCTGGGGATGCCGCAGGGGGAACAGGTTGCAGTTTTGTCACTTTTATGCACAATTTTACACGACAGGACTGATTGGGAAGATGGCAGGAATAGAAAGGCTCTCACCTCCCACAGCCACCTCGGTACAATAAATAGGGCACCAAGGAGACTCAGTCTCCCAGGAAGGCTGAAGGGGAATTTTTAAGCCAGGATTTTGTAGAGATGGAATTCTAAACAACACATTTGCTCACACAGTGCTGCTTTTTCCTCAGTCATCAGACAAACAGTGATTTATACCAACCTGCACTGTGGTGGAACCAATCCATAAACCTTGTATTTAACTAAAAATCCCAAACCATTACACTGTGCTTGCAGCACACACCATCCTCTAGCTGGTACATGTCACACAAGCCACTGCACTACAAAATAATCTGTAATTTAAGGAAGCCCTAACCAAGCTTGACGAGGGGCTGCAGGAGGCAGCAATTAGTGTAACTCATACTGAAGCCTCCAAAAAAGTTCCCACCAGTTGGGAAGAGCAGGTCTGACTCTCCCAGCTCCCATCAGCACAACAATCTGCCACACATCCCCTCTCCAGGTGCTCAGGACTTGCCACATCCATTTATACTCCCTGTGCCATGGCTGCGTGGCTGGAATAGCTCTGAGAGCAGGAGCAGTGCTTTGAGCAGAACATCTCTCCATTTACCCCCCTTATCCTCCCTAAACACTTTATAACCACTCATTTTAATATTCCACTCATACAAATCCAGCCTGCACCTCTGAGATGGGGGCGGGGGGAGAATTTTTTTTTTTAATTCCTCCTTATTTAAACATTCTTTATTCAGGCTTTCATCATTTGCCAGTTAAGTCAACTAATTTTCTACTAAACCCAATTTCACTCATGGTTGGAGTGCAATTTCCCTGATTTTTCCTCGTGCCATGTACTATTAATGGCGCTTGAAATTACGCAAATAAAATTGATGAGCGCAAATGCCGCCTTCACCGCCAGCACAGCCCAGGGATCTGCTGGGGAAACCTCCCCTCCCAGACCGGCCATGGATGGTGACCAGATCAGCACCTCTGGCTGGTGATCCAGGGGTTTCTACCATCCCAAATCCTGGATCAGCTGAGTCCTGGCTCCTCTTGGGGAGGGAGCAGCCGGAGCAGCTCCGATCCAAGCGGATGCCGAGCTCGCCTCTCCGCCAGCTGCCTCCACCAGCTGTGCCTACTCCAGAATAAATCTCCAGCAGCTTCTTGTCCTGCTATTTTCCTCTCAGAGGTACTTTAATCAGCCAGGGGACCGTCCCCTCCCTGGGCATGGTGCAGGCGCTCTGGAGTCAGATGACTGCAGGGTTATCTTTACATCCCATTGACCTATTTTCAAATTAACCCAACGTTTCTTTCTGCATTATCACTCCTGGTGCTGAGAAGTCCAGCACTAAATGGATCTCGTGGGCATCTCCTGGCAGCCTGGACCAATATTTTGTAATATGTTTAATTGCATCTTCTCTGCCCACATCTGCTGCCATCAGCAAGGCTGAGAACAGAGCAGGGATCCTGTTCTCCCTGCTCCCTCAGCTGAAAGAGCCCAGCAGGCACAGGGATGTTATCCAGGGATTAAAGATGCCAGAGCCAGGCCTGAGCAGCTCCCAGGGGTCTGTGACAACCCCATCACAACCAACAAGTGCAAATCTAAGCCCACAAAATGAACATCGTACTGCCTACCTTCTGCCCCCAGCTCTTCCCCTGCTGGAATGAACACTCACTGGAAATGAGGATTTCCAACCAATTTCAGCACCTGCAATAGATTCAGTTTTGCAAGGTGCACCTGGACAGTTTCTCTGGTCCATCATTGATCATGTATGACACAGCCCTACACATCCAGGGAGGAAGTTCAGTAATCCTTTTATTTATTTCCAAGACCTGGAGATGCACAGGACGGTGCCAGAACAAACACTTCTTTCTGGTCGGACATTCAGCAAATATGAAGAAACTTCCCAGGAAGGGAGAAATCAATACTTGGATTCCTGCAGGGAGCAGCAGAAACTGAGCACTCACGTGCTGGTAGTGCCTGGGCAGACCCTGGGACAGATGAGCTGTTCTCCTGCTGTCCCAGCTGCTCCAGCAGCTCCAAAAAAGGGAAGAAATCCTTTTTTGGGAGGACAGGATCCTTGCTCTGTGAGGGTGGTGAGGCCCTGGCAGAGGCTGCCCAGAGAAGCTGTGGCTGTCCCATCCGTGGGAGTGCCCAAAGGCAGGTTGGACTCAAGTACCAGGAGCACCTGGTAAAGGCTGAAAGTTCCTCCCCAGTGGTGCAGAGCTGATCAATCCACAGCTTTTCCCTGCAGCTCCATCAGGATCACACAGAACCAGCCACTTCTGGCTGTTTCCACAAGCAGCTCCTTTCTCTCCCACACAACAGCAGGCCTGGTTTTGCCAGCTGGTGAGGGGAGTGAAGCCAGAGCCTGAGCATGGCACAGGTTCTCATGTGAACAGATGTGAGACAGAAAGATGGCTTTAATCTGCCAGGAGACAATCAGAAATGTGCTTTCTGGACATCGTGTTTCCATCTGAACAGCCCTTTTTGCAGCCTGAGCACACCTCAGTGAGCACAGAAAGAGCAGGAAAATTGCAGCTCTCGCTGTGTGCCAGGTACTGAGAGGAGATGGGGCAGTGGGAGCAGAGCCAAGTCCCACCAGAGCTCCAAGACTCCATCCTCCCCACCCCAGCACTGCACAGGGAGGGTGGCTCAGCACCCAACCCGCTGGCCACAGCGGGAAAGGGCTGCCAGCACAGGGTACAGGCACGTGCTGCAAATCCAGCGCTTTGCCAGGACTAGAATTAAGAGTCCAGAACTTGACACAGGAGCAATTAAGCTCCAGGAACGCTTTGTAAAGCCCTGACCCCAAGAGGCATCAAATCCCATTTTCTTCGACTTTCTGTCCTGCTTTATGAGCAGTTAATTTCGAGGGGACCATTGAGAAAATCACCTTTCAATGCTTTTCTGAACTCCCCAGCAGCTCACAGCTCTGCAGCCCCTTCTCCCCCAGCCTCTCCCTTAGCCCCAGAAAAGCAGATGGATATGCCAAGATGACCACTCCCGTGGCTCAAGGATGAGGGTAGGAGCTGGAGCATCCAGGAGTGCCCCTTGTGCTGCTCCTCCCAGGGAAAAAAGCTGAGAGGATCCTTCCTGCCTGACCCCAGGGCACGGGTTTATTAAAGCTTTTTTTGTGGGCACAGCCATTGCTCCCAAGTGCTGCTTGTAATTTTCCACCATCTACTCATGAGCTGCCTCATTAACAATCCAGCTCAGAGCTTTCAGGCACTTCCCACTCCTCCCCTAGCAAGCAACAACACCAACACTGGCCTGGATTCTCACCTCCCTGAAAGCACTTTTGGGCTACCAACACAGCACCAGGGATCTTCAGCATGAATCAAGTGTTGCTGTTCAGATTTGGGGTTCAGCTTCTTCCCTCCCTGCTTCAAGACAAGGCTCAAAATGCTGCTGGCTGCCCACCCAGCACAAATCTCAGAGAGAAAACAGCTCCTGGCTCCCTGCTCCAACTCGGCAGTTCGTTTTCCTTCTGGGAAGATGCACACAGAATGGTTTGGGTTGGGAGGGAACAGATAACCCTGTGATTCACCCCTTACCTCTCCAGAGGCACCAGAAGCAGCTCACAAATTCACTGGGAGTTCAAAGGAGAATAAACACCTGCACTTAGCTCGACTACAGGAGAAAAAATAGCCCCTGGGTAGAACTCGGCAGTGGAATTCACAGATCTTGAAAGTCTGTAGTGGGTAAAAGATAACCCAAATAAACTGGCCCTGAAAAACCAATCTGTGATCTCAGACCCCACAGGGACATTTGGACTGTGCTGAGCTGAGCTGGGGATGAAGCCTGCAGATTCCCTGAGCTCCTTATCCTTGTTCCAGATTAGCATCGGTGCCTAAACCAGAGGAAGAAGCATTTGACACCCCTGGCCCTCACTGCTGGGCAGAGAGAGGTACCCAGCACACACATGGATGTCACATTCCCAACATGTTTTCACCCCCATCCCTCCATCACCAGCTTTTTTGACCAGGGCCTTACTTCTTCTCCTTCATTTTCTTGATCCTCAGCATTCCTGACCCACTCCAGACCACCTCCAGGCACTGCTGCATTGCAATCAATACAGATGCTAATCATGAACAGCTCTGATAACCACTGGCTGAAGTGTATGCAGGCAAATCTTCCAGTGATCCCTTGCCAATGATCAATACACGCAGAAAAATCAGCTCAGAAATTTGAAGAGACAAAAAAAACCCAATCCAAACCAGGAGAGAGGTTAATCTGTGCTGAATAATTTATGGGCTCCAGTGAAGGCTTTGCTGGGCTGGAGCAGCTACAGCTCCCAGCCATGAAAAGAGCAGGGGTTGCCAAAGAAAAATACACAAGGATGGAGTCAACGTTTCACACTGCTGGAGCAAAATATCCCCAAACCCAGCCCAACACTGCTCAAGGTCAGCAAGAGACAGCCAGGATGGGAGAGGACAAATTCAGGCTTAGTCTACAGAGGTGCAAAGCTTTGCTGCTTCAAGGGGGTGCAGGGAACAGGAGGGATAAGGAATCAGAGTGCCTGGGTTGCCACTTCCCCAGGGACAGGGATTTATCTTTGCTGCATCCCCCAGCCCAGCTCCAGCCCTTTGTGCATCCCTGGCTCTCTGCAACCCCTGCCCAAAGCTGTGGCTACAGGTAAAACGCCTCCAGGCTGTAAGGAAGAGCCCAAGATTAACTCTTAGCACATCTCAGGACTAATTACTCATGTTCTGCTAGGCCTCCCACTCGCTCCTGGTCACAAAAGCTTTTCCCAGCACTCCTCAGAGGCAGCAGCCCAGCAGCAGGGATGTCACTGACAGATCTGCAGGATCCAGCACCAGGATTGCTGGCACCACTCATTCTTCTGCCCCCCTGTGTGACACCCACATTAACCCATCTCCTGATGGGCTGCACAAAGGTGCCAGTGGTGACCCTCCAAGCACTGGGCTTGGTCTCCAAAGAGACAGAGGGGATGTGGTTACATGGTGGATTTGTCTTTACAAACAAGCTGTGGGTCTGCTGGTGGATAAAACCAGCACTGGGAGATCAAAGAAACAATGGGAAGGATTCCACTGATTGATGAATGGAAAAAGAGAATTGCTTTTACAAATAAACTTTAGGTTTGCTGATAAATGAAATTAGACATTGAAAGAGGAAAGAAACGATGAGGAAGAAAAACCCCTAAATTCCATAAGAATTAAAAATTAAAAGGGAGGGTTATACATTAGAGGGGAATCTCTGGTGTCAGGTGTATCGGTGAGTCTGTACCTCTCAAGTACCTCAGAAATGGGGAAAGAGAGAAGGGAAATGTGGGAAATTGGGATAAAAAGGAGGCTGCATCCTCCAAAAATCTGAGATCCCAGGGGAATGCTCCATGGCCTCTCCCTTTATTCAAATAAAGCAAAAAGACTCCTCTGTCTCCTTTTTGGACATAAACCTCTGGTATTTGTGGATTAATTTTTCTAACACCATCAACATGACAGTGAGCACTCGATGTGGGTGTCCAACATTTAAAACATCACCAAAGGCAGGGACAGGACACGTGTTTGGGGAGGTGGGGACAGTTTCTGGGACACTGAGGAGGGCAAGATGTGCAGCCCCAGCCTGGCTCGCTCACTTCCAGTGTCAGCCACCCAGGGGAAGAGATGGAGCTGGCGGTCCCAGGAGTCCCAAGGGACACATCCAAATCTGCATCAGAGGAGCTCTCATCACTGAGAAGTGACGTGGAAGCGCCCAGGCTTCTGGCAAAGGCAAAATACTCCAGGCAGCAGGGCTGCTCTAGCCAGAGTCACTCACAGAGGGAAACGGGTGCTGCAAAAGCTCCCCGCCTCCCTAAACAACCACCATGAGGTTTGTCATTATAAAACACAAACAAGAACCACACAACAACAACAACACAACCCTCCCAGCCATTAACTCCTTTCATCCTTGACTACACGGGTATTATTTAGCATGTCACTCCCGCCTCTTTGAGGAGATGCTGCCTCTTGCATTAGGACCGGGATTTTTTTAAAGTTAATTAGTTAGGAGCTAATTCCATCCATTAATTCTGAATGCTGCAAGGGCTGGGTTGGGGGTTTTTGTTGTTTTTCTCCAGGATTGTTGGGTTTTTTCACTCCCTTTTCAGCATGGCTGTTATGTGGCTGATGCTGGCTTAGCATCTCCCAAAGCCTGCCCAGTCCCCGAGGCAGCTCCAGGCTCTTCTTGATTTATAACCCATCTAATTTGCAATTTTCTTGGTTCTTGCCCTCTGATCAGGAGGGGAGCAAACCTTATGAGGTGACAGAAGGCAGCAGTGTCAGCCCAGTAATAACAGAACAGCATCAGCAGAGAGGAACAGGGCCCACTGTTAGCTTCTCTCTCTTTTTCCATCTAATATTGATCCCTCTTGGAGACTCATCCTGTGTTGCTCCATGGCAGAAAGAGACAATCCCTCTGTGGGAAGTGCCTCCAGCAGCAGCAAATCCCCCCAAAGGTCCCCAAATCACCCTCAGCACCACCTGAGGTGGAACAACTTGGGGACCACCACCCCCTGCATGGGAAGGAGGGAGGGAGGGAGGGGAGGGAGGATGGATTCCAGGAAGGAAGGAAGGATTCCAGGAAGGAAGGAAGGATCCCAGGAAGGAAGGAAGCAACCACCAGCAAAGCCCCAGGGGCTGAGTGCAGCCATACAGAGTGGGAAGAGCCAGTGATGTGCAGGACACCTGCACCCTGCAGCCACCTGGCCACCAGCCCAGGAGGGAGCATCCCTGGGGAATGGGCTGGCAAAGGGAGCTTTCCCATGGCAGGTGTCAGGGGACACAGGTGATGCTGTGCGCTGGCAGCAGGGAACCATTCTGCCCAGATCCAGCACTGAAGCCACAGGGCAGAGCTCTGCTCCAGATATATCCACATCAGCTCCATGCAAAGCATCACCATCAGTCCCTCCCACTTTCCTGGGATGCAGAAGGATGGGATCTCTCCTAGCCATGACACTGGTGGTGCAGTACAGCACCAGCACTGTCTGAGATGCAGGAGGGCAAAGAGCCTCCCCCAACCTTCTCAGACCTGCTGCTTCCACCCAAGCCCTCGATGCAACCCAGCACTCACCTCTGCAGCTCCTTCAGGGAGACTGTGACCCTCAGGCTGTGTCCCAGCATGAAGAGGGCAGCCAGGATGTCAGCCCACTGCACCATCTCACCCAGAGGGCCTCCCTTCAGCACCCGTGGGCTGAAAACGTCCCCTGACTCCTCTGTCAGGAAGCCAATATGGACAAGGATCTGCAGAGACAAGGAGAGGGAGTCAGCACTAGGGAAAGGGACAATCTGGGTTTTCCAGCCCAGAATGAGTTATGGTCCCTGATTCCCTCCAGCTCCTTTGCAGTCTGTAATTACTCAGGGAGCTCAGTCAGGTGTGCAGACAAATGAGCCATGTCCAATTAGCACAGACCCAATGGCCAGAGCTTGGCCCTTTGCCTGCCACTCTGTGTCCCGGGGCCTGGCTCGTGCTCTCCATGTACATCCATGGGCTGGAGCTGGATTTCCCAGCCCACAGGGGCCAAAGGCACAACAGAAACACCAACAGGAGGGCCAGGAACCTCAGCTTATCCTCAGAGGAGACCTGTCACACTCCAATGGCAGCCAGACACCATCTCCACCCACCAGGACCCATTTCCAAAATCCACCCCACTGCTCAGCGACACCAGTCCTGCCACATCCCAAATGCCTGTGAAGCCATGCCCATGGACAAGAGACCAACCCTACAGACCCACATGTGGCATTCACATTCTCGGGAAAAATCCTTTTGCCCAGGATTTTTCTCCTGGGAAGCTGAGAAGCCTCAGAAAAAGGAAAACAATTATTTTCTCGTTTGCTTCTCCTGTGTTTTGCTCATGTGGAATGTGTTTGGAGATTGTTTACCCACAGGTGATTGTTTCATTGGTTTCTGGTGTGAGTTGTTTTGACTCTTTGGCCAATCAGGGCCAAGCTGTGTGGGGACTCTGGAAAGAGTCACGAGTTTTCATTTTTTTTTTTTAGTATATATTATACTAAAAAGATATACTATATCTTTATACTTATAAAAGTATATTTTCTGTATTCTTTAGTATAGGATAGTATACTGTGTTTACTTGGAATGTGTTTGGAGATTGTTTACCCACAGGTGATTGTTTCATTGGTTTCTGGTGTGAGTTGTTTTCACTCTTTGGCCGATCAGGGCCAAGCTGTGTCGAGACTCTGGAGAGACTCATGAGTTTTCATTATTATCTTTTTAGCCTTCTGTAAGTATCCTTTCTGTATTCTTTAGTATACTATAGTTTAGTATTCTTTGATATAATATAGTATGATAAAATAATAAATGAGCCTTCTGAGAACATGGAATCAGATTCATCATTCCTCCCTTCACTGGGGCACCCCGCATATACAATACCCACACGCTCCCATAAATGAATTTCCCTCCCAGCTGTCCCCAGGCTCAGCTGCCCCGAGTGTCCCCGTACGTGTTTCTGGTCCCGCTGCCGTCCCGCCAGCCTCTGCTCGAGGCGCTGCGCCGCCCGCAGCCACTGCTGGGCCAGGTGCCGGATCCTCTTCTTCATGAAGCTCAGGGACTCCTTGCCTGTGCCAATGAGCTCCAGCAGGCGAGCCAGGTCCCTCCGGAACGCTGCCTAGGGAAGGAGCACGTTCTGCACGGTGAGTGTAGGGAAAGAGGAGCCAGAGGAGCCCCTGGGCTGCCCCGCGGCCTGGGGGAGGTTTATCCATCTCAGCAGAGGAGATTGAGCCCTTCCTGCTCCTCTGGAGCCGTGGCAGCTCCTCCACTTCATGCCCCAAATCCAAGAGGGATCCCACTGCACTCAGGGCTCCTCATGAGAACACAGATTCCTCAGGAGAGGAATGTTGAAGTGTGATCAGAGGGATGAAGCATCTCTGCTGTGAAACCAGCCTGAGGGAGCTGGGGGTGTTCAGCCTGGACAAGAGAAGGCTCCAGGGAGATCTTCTTGCAACCTTTCCGTACTTATAGGGACTTATAAAAAGACGGGGACAGAATTTTTAGCAGGGCCTGTTAGAGCTGAAATGAGGGATGCAGGACTCCATGCGGCTCTTCAAAATGCAGTTTATTGTATCCAAGGTGTCACAGCAGTCCAGGGTCATGGGTGACAGAGCTGTGCCTACAGCTGTCAGCTCCAGCTGCAGGCAGGCCTGGAGACCCTTTGGTTTAGGTTACAATGCATTATAGACTTTTCTTTGCTGAGCATCTTAATACAGGAGGACCAATCTACACCTCAACTATTAACTATAGCCTATCATAACTACTGTAATTACCATATTCATGTTACCATTCTCCAATCACTAAAAGTCAGTACATTACAGTTGAAGCTAGAAGTTGGTTTTCAGTTTTCTTGCAGTGGAAAATTCTGAGACCTTTTTCCTACTTGCAACTTTGCTGCCTTGTTTGCCTGTGCTATCTTTCTGCTCGGCAAAAACATCTTCTTGTTTGAGGTGGGTTTATCCTTTGCTCTAAGTCATAAAAACCCCTTCTAACTAACACACCCTTTGCCTCCTTGGTTATCCAGCAAGACTGGCTTAGCAATTCTTTTCTTCTATATCAAAACTTGCTTCCATCTCTATTCCTTCATCAGACTCTACATTTAAAAATCTTTCTGCTAAGCATCCATATCTGTGAGACTTTCTTGTCAAACTTTAATCCTTCCCAACAAGGGCCTGTTGCAACAGGACAAGGAGTGATGGCTTTAAACTGAGAGAGCTGACTTAGAACAGATATAAGGAGGAAACTTTTCATGGTGAGGGTGATAAAACACTAGCACAGGTTGCAAAGAGAAGTGGTGGATGCTCCATCCCTTGACACACTCAAGGCCAGGGCGGGCAGGCCTTGGAACAACCTGTTCTACTGCAAGGTTCCCTGCCCACAAAGACCCCCTCCAACCCCAACCACCCTGTGATTCTGTGAAAACCCACATCAGGCATCATGGCCCTGTTGAACCTGAATGTTTATTTCCACTGATGCCTCCCCACAAACCCCCTGGCCCAGCAGAAGCCGGGCTGGGCCCACCTTACCTGTGTGCGTGGCGGCGGCGGCGGCGAGGGCACGGCCACCGTGTGGTTTCGCCAGGGCAGGGGGGGACAGAACCACTCGACCTCGCTGAGGTAGATGAGGAAGGAGCACTCGGTGCCGTCCACACCAAAGAAAGCATAGCAGGGGTCAGAGGTCCAGCGGGCCCTCATCCACTGCAAGCGGCAAAGAAACATGTGAGGCTCATGGAGGAGGTCTGCCAGCCCTGCCAGCTGCCCCTGCTATGGAAAACCTCTGTTCTCCATCCCCCTTCTCTGTCTGGGAGATAAATATGAAAGGCAGAGGGTGGAAAAGGGCTACAAACCCACCCCAGTGCCACGGGGCTGGTGTTCACCCACTCGGGGCCTCCAGGGAATGCGGGGCAGAGGAAGAGCCAGGGAGGTTTGCTGGGGCTCCCTGGGTTTCTAGCACTGGTTCCAGCCTTCCCCGGGGGCACAGCCATTAATCCCCGGGAAATGATGCACCACAGGGATTTCTTCTGGCTGGCTTTGGTGGGCAGCTGCTGATCTCATTGCCCCTGGAGCAGCAGGGCAAGAGACAGATCTGCCAGAGTTCCCTAGGGATGATTTCACACAGAGGAGAATAACCAGAGACCAGAGCAGTGATTTATCATCCCCTACAACGGCTTTTGCCAGCCTCTTCCTAATTCAACTACAAAAACAAATCTGCTCAGGGACAGGTTGCTGTGCCCAATCTGTAAAGCACAGCAATCACCAGGAGGGGAGATGGGATTACAGCCTTCCACAATTGCATTACATCCTGAATTTACTCAAATCATGGAAGGAAAGGCTGGCTAACACCCCTGGAAGTGAAAAATCCACATAATTTTCTTGTACCCCCCACATCATTTTTTTGTACCCTTCAACATCTTTCCAGGGAGACTGGGCCCTGCAGAAGGCTGAGCTTGAAGCAGGTTGGCAAGAGGAGGGAAAAGGGCAATGCTTTTAATTAGTTGATGTAAATATGCTCTCTGACAAAGCCATCATGCTCTGGGCCAAGTGCCAGGCTGCATTCCAGTATGAAGAGCAGGCTGGGTCAGGCAGGACTGATTGAGATGGAGGTTCTGGCCACCTGAATGAGGTAGTGGGCTTATTCCCCAGGCACCAGGGAATGCTCCAGATATCCAGAGGTGATGTTCCAGAGCTTCCTCCTCACTGTGCTTCTGGCCTTGAACACACAGACTGCAGGCAGGGAGGGCTGCAGGCAGAGGTGGTCCCACAGCTGATTCTGCTGCAGCCTGTGGCTTCAGGGCTTTCTACCACTCCAGCTAAAGGTACATGTGGTGAGGGTATTACTGGGGGAAAACAATCCCATTTCTGTAGCAAAGCTGCCAGAGAAGGTTGGACACCTCCCTTGTGTTTTCTCTTCAAAGCACAGCCCTGCTTTGCTTTCCATACCTTTGGCTCTGCTTCTCCTTCTTCAATGGGCTGCACCTTTCCAATATTGACAAACATTTTATTTTGGAAAACATCCCATTCCCCATTGCCCTTCCCAATTTAACCCCCAGGGTCACTGCTTTGGGCCCTTCCATCCCAGCTGGAGACGCTCTCCCAGACAGGGAACCCCAACTCACCTCCACTTTCCCAGCACAGTCGGGGTACTTGGGGTCCCTGGGCACCTCACACTGATCCCTCCTGCCTTCCATCCCTGCAGAGAGACAGTTTGGGCATGCTGAGAGCTGGGGTGTGACAGAGGAGCAGCTAGAAATGCTGTGAGGAGAATGGGATGGGATGGGATGGGATGGGATGGGATGGGATGGGATGGGATGGGATGGGATGGGATGGGATGGGATGGGATGGGATGGGATGGGATGGGATGGGATGGGATGGGATGGGACAGGGCTGGCAGCCCCCAACCTTGTTCATTGGTGCCACAGCTGGGCTGGCAGACAGCCCCATACCACTGAATGGAGCAGGACATCAAGATGTGAACCATCTTCAGCATCCTTCCCAAAACAGGGAAGAAACAGAGGAAACAACCCTGCTTCAGTGCAGGAATGTTATATTTCTCTAAATCTCAGCAGGTGCATTTCCAGCACTTTCCTGTGCCCTCTGCCTGGTCCAGACCCCAAATTCCACCTATCCCCACTCTTGTAAGCAGGCTGCAGGATCTAGGGAAGTACTTGACAGCCTTTATGCTGTAATCTTGCAATAAAAGCTGTCCTGCTGAGCGGCTGGAAGAAGACTCAGCCCCCAAGGTGAGTTCCAGAGCAAGCCATAAAGTGGTTAAAATTGCATCAGGATCTTTTCTCCCTCCATGGCTGGGTCAATAAAAGCCACCAGCCCCCCTCTAAGTCCTCTTTTGCCCATAATTGAGAAGCATGAGCTGCAAGAGGCAGTGGAAGGATCTTCAGCCTAAACCCCAATAACCATGCAGGCATGTGGGGAATCATCTGCAGAGCCCAGCTGCCCTCCCAGCAGTGCCACAGGGGGATGGGAATGTCTCTCCTGGCGCTGAATCCAAGCCCTTGTGAATTTAGATCCAAACCACCAATTTTTTCTATCCAGGTACTTGTGCACTGCTCCTCACCTTTAATTTTGCATTTAATTCCCCAGCATTTATTCCTGACAGCCATTCAGATTTGTCACCACTCGTCCCCCTGCCAGGCACGAGCTTCCCAAGGAAGGCAGCCTCAAGATCAGCCTCCAGTTCTGGGACTTTTACCAAATTTGTCATGGTTGGACCTTCCCATGGACACAGCACAACACACAGGGGATTTGGGGGCACGGGCCCCCCAGGGCCACTGACCTTTCCCATTCAGGAGGCTGTTCCGGAGAATCTGATCCACCTTTATTGCAATGTCCGACACGTTCTGAGCTATGGCCTGGATCCTCTCCATCAACCCAGCTGCTGGCTGGAACCTGGGAAAGAAACCAAATTAACCCTGAGAACTTGATGTCTCCTGTTACTGTCATATTTTCTGAAAAATCTCTTTGCCTAGGATTTCTCTCCTGGGAAGCTGAGAAGCCTCAGAGAAAAAGGAAAACAATATTATCTCATTTGCTTCTCCTGTGTTTTGCTGCTTTGGAATGTGGTTGGAGATTGTTTATGCAACATGTGAATTGTTTTTACTTCATGACCAATCATGGCCAAGCTGTGTTGGACTCTGAGGAGAGAGTCACAAGTTTTTCATTATTATCTTTTTAGCCTGCTGTCTGTATCCTTTCTCTATTCTTTAGTATAGTTTAGTATAGTAGTCTTTAATATAATAATATCATAAAATAATAAATTAGCCTTCTAAAAACATGGAGTCAGATTCATCATTCCTCCCTTCAACAGGGGTCTCAGAAAATACCACAGTCTCCCAGTGGTGACACTCAGAGGTGCTCAAAGAGAAATCCATACCCAGCAGATTGAACTTAGCTCCAGGATGAAACACAGGAACGCCTGGTGCAGCATTTAGCTGGCAAAGAAGTCACTGCCTTCCACGAGGTTTGATTGAAAACCTATTTAAATCAGTGTTTTATATATATTCTGCTATTTTTTGAAGTGTGCTGTTAAACATGGATCCACCTGTGCATTTTATGCAGGAAAAATATTAAATAGACTGGCAAAAATGTTTTTTCTTGTTTCAGATGTGCTCTGTTTGAAAATCTTCTACTGTGATAATTGGTCCTGCAGTAGGAAGCTGTGCTGAAAAAAATGAGAAAAAGAATAAAAATACAGAGAGAAGAAGGTAAAACTGAAGATGGCTGATGAAGTTCATGGGCTTGGAGCAGAGTGATGAAAAACACACAGGACACGTGGATGTCCTGAGCCAGCCTATCCAAGAACGTGGGGATCAGTTTTTCCTCCCAAGGAACAAGTGATAGATAGGACAACACAAAACAACCTCAAGCTGCACCTAGGGAAGTTTAGATTGGATAACAGGAAAAATTTTTTCACTGAAAGTGAGGTCAGACATTGGAACAGCCTGCCCAGGGAAGCAGGGGAATCATCATCCCTGGAATATCCAGATGTGGGTATTTTTGGGACAGGGTTTAGTGATGGGCTTGGCAGTGCTGGGTTAATGGTTGGACTCGATGATATCAGAGGTGTTTTCCAGCCTCAGTGATTCTGAGATTCAGGTGAGTGGATTTCCAGCAAGAAGCAGCAGCCAGGGCTGTGCAAGGACAGGGAACTGGGGCTGAGCTGGGCACTGCAGCCCCAGGAAAGCCCACAGGCACCTTCCATCAAGGCTTGAGGTCAGATCCCACCAGCCTGCATTGCTGCACGTGCTTCCACGGAATCAAACTGGAATCAACACCGTCCTGGATGAACAGCTCCATTGAACTGATCTAAGGAACACATTGTGTGAACAGGAAAACAGAGCCCTGGAACGGGCTAGGTGTCAATTAAAACCTGGTGTAAGCTGGAAAAAGGCAAAGTGAACTCCATCCATCAGCAGTGGAGCCTGCCAGGCGTGACAAGGAATGAACTCTCCCACTCCAACACCTCTCCTGTGTCTTGGTTTGAACAGACAGGTGTCTGCTAAGGAAGGCAGGAGCCTGCCTTGAAACAAAAAATGCCAACCCCCTCCCTCTGAATTATTATAATTTTGAAATTAAGGGGCTCTCAGGCAAAGATATAGGAATAGAAATAACAGTTCTTTATTAGGAAAAAACAAAACATTAAAAAATATATAAAAATAAAAATGCAGTAATACAAAACAGCACTGCCAGAGTCAGAGCAGGCCCTGCCCCCCTGTGTGTCAGGGTGGTGGCACAGCCCCATCCCATGGGGGCTCAGCCCTCCTGCAGTGCCAGCTGTGCTTCTGCTGCAGCAGGGATCCTGCACAAGGGGGGAGTTTTCCTCTGCAGCTCCAGGGCTGCTGCAGATGGGCCTGGGCTCCCTCTGGGAATGCAGGGCAGCAGAGAGCTGCTCCTCTGGGAATGCAGTGGGCAAAGGCTGCTGTGCTGGGCCAGGCTCAGATTGGATCCAGGTAGGAATGCTTGGCTCCTCCCCTGGGCGCAGCATCTCCCCATGGGATGCTGGAATTGGACCAGCCATGCAGGGACACTCACTGGCCATGAACAGCAGAGATCTCCTGGAGGGAGGATTGGTTATGGAAGAGATAAAGAAAACTCCCAATGAACAGAAGAGAACTGCCCCAGCTCTGACAGATGGTGGTAGAATACACCCCCAGCACATCTTGCATTTCCAACCTAAGATACCTGCCACTTCCACCACAAACAGCCACCACATCTCCATGAGTTATCCCAGTAAATAATTTTCCCTTCTGCAGTGTTTGGGTTATAAGTTTTCCCTCCTGCTGCCACTGAGGTCGTTACAATACAAGGGAATGTCACACGCGGTGAGCAAAACCAAAAGGGCTACCTTGAATACTCCTGGCACAAAAAATATGTGCTGATGTCAGGTCCTTCGTGGTGAAGTTTTATGTTTGTTCTCCAGCAGATCAGTGAACCCAAAGGCTGGGATTTAAAGCACCTCTGTCCTCAAGGCCAAAAAAATCCTGGTTTTATGAACCGACACTGCTTCGCTTGTTGATTTAAAGTCCATTTGCCAGCAGCGAGCAGCCCACATTTTTCCTTCTGGCATGGTTTACGACCATCAATATTCAGGCTGCATATCTCCACAGGGAGCCACTGATCTTGGGCTTTTAAGAAATAATAATTAAATGCAGAGGACACCATTGCCCCCAAGTCACTTCCAACCTTTGCAGAGAATAAACCCCAGGTATCCTGCTGTAACCAGTGCAGCAGGGAGGCTGCTCGTGAGGCCCTGGGAAAATATGGGCATAAAAATAACCTGAGATAAGCTCTGCTTGTCAGCATGGCTCCAAGGAGATAAAATTGTCCTGGTCTGAAAGCTTGCAAACCCCCATTTCTGCAACCCTTTTTCCAACAGCAAGCAGCCTCAGACCTTACAGGTGATGCAGGGGCACTCAGTAAACACCTGGGATGGGCAGTTTAGGAGGAAACATCACATGGATGCTGTGAATTTAGAGCCAGTGAGCCCAACTCCTGTTTTCAACAGGAAAAGGATGTGGACTTGATGAAGATGCTCCCCAGGTTTCTCCATCACTCATGGCAAGGAGAGAGGATGACCACAGCCACAGCAGCACTGGTCTCACCCTTCAGAGCACTTAGATCAGCTCACAGTCCAGCTTCTGCCTCTTCCCAGAAGCTATCCCAATCTTCACTTGCTCCCAAACACCCAAGGAACCAGGTGAGCCTCAAAAATCAACAGCAACCTCAGTCCTCACCTCCTCACTGATGACCTCCAGACCTCAGCTCAGCCAGGGCTGAGCACTGGGCAGCCATAAAAATGCTCAAACAAAAGTCAGGATCGTTATCCTAAATAAATTGCTTTCTTCCAGCTCAGCCTTGTCCTGCCAGGCAGCCACAGTGCTGGGTGATGGAGCTGGGCCAGGCTCTGTGCCAGCTTGCCCAGCTCTTGTGAAGCTACAGCTGCTCCCCAAACACAAAGATTTCACCTCAAAACCCTTAGATGCAAAATGTATTTCTGAGTATCACACTCCAGTCCTCCAAACAAGGCAGGCATCGCATGACTACCACAAGGCTTTCCCCAAAACACAGAGAATTACTGGAAAGGGACATTAAAAATGTCCACCATGACTCCTGGAACATATGAAAGTGATGCCTTGTGAAGGCTGACCTAGGGCAGAGATTGGACAGAGCTAAAGAATAACGCAGGGATTTATTAAAAGGATCTCCTCCATGGATCCCCCTTGGGCAGCACCAGAGCCCAGCCAGGGCTGCACCCAAGATGAACCAAAATGGTCACAAAATGCACAACTGGGCACGGGGTCTCTCACTTTGATCAGTTCTGCTCCATTTGCATATTGGAGTTCATTGTCCCATTACAGCTTTAGCCCATCAAGTCCCATCCTGCTTGTTTTTCTCTCTTCAGTCCATGCTGTTTCTGCTCTTGGGCCTGAGATTTGGATCATTTGTCCTTGGTGCCCAGCTGGAGCAGGAATTGTTTTGTCTCCCTGCTCTGTGCACAGAGCTCACCATCCCCTCATATGAAGCTCAAGAGTACACACCAAGCAGCACAGAATCTGAAAAATATAAAAGCCAAAACCTGAGGCATCAAAAGGAGAGGGAGAAAAGTAGAAAAGTCCCTTTGTGACACAGAACCAAGCTCAGATCTCCCATGTTCCTCACCCTTGCATGTCAAACTGGATGCCACCAAACCCTCGTGGGGTTTTCCTGAGTGAGGGATTTCACACATGGGGAGAAGAGCCACGCTCCCAGCTGGGAGCACTGACAGGTCCCAGTGTTTGTATCTGCTGAGTAACAAGGCCATCACAGGAGCAGCAAATTTCATGTGAGGCATTAAGGAGATGACAAGAAGGTTAAGCATAAGTTACATCAACTATCAGCACAGCGATTTGTCACCCAGGCAGGGAACAAGAAAATAAGGCATTTAAAGGTGTATCTCCAACATGAAAAGGTTCTGTGTGCCTCGTAGGAGTTTGATGCCTTGTTGTTCGTAACTGGAGACACCAGGACGGACAAGGTAAGTGGTTTGTTCTGCTCAACAATAGCTCAGCAGAGCAGGAATATCCCACCATGTGGTTAATGCCAGCACAGCCCTTGCCAGCCTAGCAGAGAAAGAATCTCCCTTCTTCCAGCACCACCACTGCCCAGGGAGCAGCTTTGTGCCTTTTCCCTTCCTGCTTTTTAAATTTTTCCATAGTGAGATGCTAAATGCCACCAAAATGTGCTGGCACTGTGCCAGCTATTGAAACGACACTAAATTACCACAGCTTTCCTAGAACATTTTTTTCCCTGGGACCTTAAAACCGTTTACTACATCAAATACAGTATTTTAACTCTTAACCATCAATATAGATTTTGTCTTCATTTTTTTTGGATTTATATTTCCCCCCATTGATTAAGATTCAGATCACACTGTGCCTTATAATGCTCTGTATACAGTATTCATCTCCTTTCAAAAACTGCTATTAAGATGTATCTTTCCCCACTGACAGATCATTTGCCATAGAATATAGCCGGAGGTTGGGTTTTCTGTCACTTTTTTATGCATTAATTTGGTTCCCTTCACTTTGCTCTTGTCCCCAACTCCATAGCACCAGCTCGGATTCAGCCTGTTTATCCCTTTACAAGCCACTGTATTTTTATCACCTTTTATAAAAGTGGCATTATGAAAAGATGAATCTCTTTCTCTCTGTGTGTTGTCTTCATAATACAAGCCCTGAACATATTTGCTTGCTCATCCGATATTTCTTGCTATTAACTTGTGAAAGCCATGGCTTTGGGGAGACCAATACGGATGGAGAAAAGCAGATGTTCTGAAGATAATACATCAACAAATTCAGCATTTGCACAGAGCAGTTTACCAAAGGATTTCCACTTGCTCACATGCAGTGTCTGTGCTGCCATTTGCCTCTTTAAATATTTTTTTAAGTTTTTTGCCCAAAGACCCAAAGCAGATCAGAAAGCAGCAGGGCTGGTGCTGCTGTTTCACTGCTCTGGGGACACAAATCACATCCAGCCCCACAGCAGTCTCAGTCTCCAGGACATGGAGCTGAAATCCCACAAGGAAGGGAAAGGGAATGCCAAGGGAAAAGGATCTTTTCTGTCCTCCTGGTTCCTGCTGCAGCTTGTGAGGTGTTGCCTGTTCAAACAGCTGGGACATCTCCAGGGAAAATGAGCCCCAAGAGCAGCTCCAGTAGGTCACCCTGAGGGCTCAGGATGCTCTTCCCATCCATCCATCTGTCCCTTCATCCCCAACCCCCTCCAATGGGAGACACTCAGAGTCACCCAATTCTGGGAAGTCACCAACTTGGTGGCTGGAAAGCTGAGGGGTCCCAGGGATGTGGGGAAAAGCCCTCATCAGAGTGCTGAATAACAAAAACAGTCATTAAAATGACCAAGAAGATGGAGAAACTAAAAGCTATGCTCCAATAACATAAGAGAATACAAGTAAAGTTCATCCATGCTGGAGGAAAAATGTTTTTGGGAGATCCATGCTCTGGTGTGTATCTCCACATCCTCTCTGAGATGGTTTGTATCCAAAAATCCAGAAACCAGGGCTGCCCATGTGGGAGAGGGCAGACACAGACCCAGGGGGGTTATTGGGGGGCTGATGCTCTGTCTAAAATTTGTGTCACAGTCCCCTGACACCAATGACCCCAACACAGGAGGTGGAGCACGAGAGGCAGCAGTGGCTCAGTGTGACAGTGGTCACTGGGGTTTGCAGGATGAAGGAAGAGATGCAGATCTGACTCCATGTTCAGAAGGCTTGATTTATTATTTTATTATATATATATATTACTTTATACTAACTAAAAAGAAAAAGAAGGAAAGGTTTCCAGAAGCTAGCTATGCTAAGAATAGAATAGGAAAGAATGATAACAAGGGCAGCTCTCCGACCGAGCGAGAGAGCCAGCTCTGCCGTGACTGGTCACTGAACCAAAACATCCACACCAGACCAATCACGGATCCACCTGCTGCATTCCACAGCAGCAGACAATCATTGTTTACATCTTGTCGCTGAAACTTCTCAGCTTCAGCAGGAAAAATCCTAAGAAAGGATTTTTAGTGAAAAGAATGTCTGCGACAGCTCAGGAGGCTCAGCTGTGCAGTTTCTGTTTATTGCCCTTGTAACCCTGGATTTAATCCTCATCTCTGCAGTGCTGTTCCCCTCCCTGGCTTGGATGAGCAGCCAGGCCTTGGACTGAGTGCTGGTCCTTGTGGTGGGAGGGCAGCACACCCCGTGCTGGGATGGGATGTGCAGGGAGGGTTCCACATGCTGCCCCACCTGGGAATGGCTCAGACACCCAGGGAGCAGAGCAAAAGCTCAAAGCTCTGCTTATGATCAGCATGGTAGAAATTTAGAGTCATACTGGAGGGAAAAAGTGCAGGGACTGAGGCACAGCTGCTTTGCTCCCCCCTGGAGGGGGCTCTACCAGGTCACTCAGACCATCAGTGCCTTTCCTTGGACAAGGACAGGGATGTGGCACCTGGCTTTGCATGTGTGAGAAGGTCCATGCCACTGAGAAGTGGGTTGATTCTTCACAGGCTGCTCCTGCCAGTCAAATGAAATAAAAATATTTTTAAAAAATCACAGGACAGCATTTGTTCCCAGTGTAATTTCTGGGGTCTCTGTACATCCCAAGGTTTTCTACCTCCGGGTGACACAAACAGCTCAGTCTCCCCTCCACGAGCACCTGAGAAAAAACCTAAGCTCACTCTGGCCATATTTGTGCTCACTGGGAATTCACCCTGGGAAAATACCCCAGAGAACATGACTTGGGATGGGAGCATTCCTTGGAAACTCCTTTGAAGCAAATACCAGATGATGCATGGGCAGAGCCCTGACTGAACTGCTCCAACACCAAGTTACATAATAAATCACATAATAAATACAGGAGCATTTAGCTCACTAAAGCACTTCCATTTATTTTCATTTCAGTTGATTGTGGGTAATATTTGTCACACAAATACTTTTCTAAGAGTCCCAGAGCCAACCCAAATTCCATGGCTGCACACCCCAGGGGGGGACACTGACATTTCAGTGAGCTGGCAATAAACTTCATGAAAAAAATGATGAAAACCAGCTTTCCAACCAAACCCTGTAGCTCACCAGCACAGCCAGCAAAGTATAACCAACACCATTAACTAAAATATTTTGTCAATGCTATGTATTTTATCAATACTCTCAAAGTGCTTTGAGATCTTCCCCAAGCAGAACACAAAGCTGAAGCCACAGCCCAAACCCTCATTTTCCTCCTGACCCTCAGAGCAGAACTGGGCTGAGCCACAGGCCTGGGCAGCTGTGGGTTTATTTGTGGGAACACAGGGGATCATGAAAAGGAAGGTTATGGGATCACCACTTTGTTGGGGCATAAATCAGATATATTTATCTACAGGCTTGAGCAGCTGATGCAGGCCGGGAGAAACCCCCTTCAGTGAGCTGGGAAGGTATTGCCAGCCTCAGAGGCTTGACTAAGTGGGACCTGCCTAAAAGTGAGCCCAAAACCACCAGTTTTGATCAGAATCCTTGGGGCAGAGGATCCCCTGGGGCAAGATACATTCCTCAGCCCCCCATTTCCTTTGCCAGCTGTGTGTTTGGTGCTCATGCTCTGTTTAATTTTAGCAGGGGTATTTTGGCCCTCTGTTTGCTCCAAAATCAGGGGGTCTGCTGGAGGTTAACAGGTTCTGATTTTCCTTGTGGGGTAAAGCAGACACAGAGGCTGGGTAAAGGCAGCTCCACATCACCACTGCCCAGCCCTGCCCCTGTGCAGCCACCAAAAACAACCACAGAACAAAAACACCAGTGACTGCACTTGGCCTCAGGTGCTCATTCAAGAAGCCTCATTTGCCAGCCCTGTGATAAAGCAGTTTCCAGTGTGTCAGTGCTTTGGCATGGAAATAAAATTAATTATTAAACATTAAATATTAAACATAAATATAAACATAAATACAAATAAATGTATCTATAAGTATAAATATAAATATAAACATAAATATAAATATATAAAATAAATATAAATAAATATATAAATATAAAAATAAATATAAATATAATATAAATATAAATATAAAATAAATATTAACTTAAATATAAATATTACATTAAAAAAATATAAATAGAAATATTAAAAATAAAAATAAATTTTAAAAATAAACCGAAAGCAAAGCCAATTGCATAATTAATTTCAGCAAATTGAGCAGGAGGTGCTGGGGAGGTGCAAGCCTGGGAGCAGGAGGGAGGGTGTGAGTGACCTGGCCATACCTTGGCACCTGTCCTACCACCCTGCTGGTGATGCCCAGCACCATTTGTGCTGTGGGGCTCTTCCATGGTGCCACAGCCCTTCTGGAAATGTGGATGCATGGATGGACCCTGCTGACCTGCTGGCAGCACACAGCCACCCCTCTGCTCTGCCTTAGAGAGAAAAGCAATTTATCTCAGCTGTCCAGGCCTGAGTTCCCCCATTTATGTTCTCTCCTGATCCTGATGGGGACTCTAGAGCAGCAGTGAATCCCTACACTGTGCCCATCCTCTCCAAGTAACACTGACATGGGGTTGTGTATCCCGGAGTAAAGGAGACTCAGGGGTGCCCTTATCACTCTGCACAGCTCCTGAAAGGTGCCTGTGCTCAGCTGGGGCTGGGCTCTTTCTCCAGGCAGCACTGACACAACCAGAGCACACAGCCTCGAGCTGCACCAAGGGAAATACAGGTTGGATATCAGGAAAAAGTTTTTCACTGAAAGAGTGATAAAGTTCTGGAATGGCTGCCCAGGGAGGTGGTGGCGTCCCCATCCCTGGGTGTGTTTAACAAAGCCTGGATGTGGCACTGGATGCCAGGGTTGAGTTGAGGTGTTGGGGCTGGGTTGGACTCCATGATCTTGGAGGTCTCTTCCAACCTGGTGATTCTGTGAATTCTGTGAAATCATCCACAGATGCAGACATCCTCAGGAGCTGGCAAGGAAAAACTCATCCCCTCTGCCAGGATGGAATGGGCTGTGGGACCTGTGAGGAGGAAGGTGAGTGCTGGGGAGGAAGGCTCCTGTCTCCTGATGCACCCCTGCTCCTGCAGCAGAGCTCAGCTCAGCAGAACCAACACCCAGCAAAGCCAGGCTGGACCACAGGGTGGGTCTCACCTTCCCTGGGCTGCTCTGAACAGCTTTGCCCCCTCTGAGCCCCTCAGGAGATGGGAGCCAATGCTCAGAGGGGTCCAGGACTGCCCCAGGCTCACCTGGGCTGCAGGACACCACAGCCTTGGCAGTGATTTCTCTGCAGCCAGCTCACCACCAGCAACAATTCAGGAATTAATAGAGCCAGGCTGGCAGGGTGCAGGAACATCATCCATTTAGTGTCATATTGCGAGACTTTTAATTAGTGGGGGAATATGGAGTCATGTAATGATTACAAGAACAAATACTTAAAGTGTGTGGAAATTAACTGAGCCTTGGCAGTAATTAAGCTTGAAGATTAATCAGTCGTTAGCAAATAACACCCTTTGCAGGCTAACCACCACATGGGGACAGGGATGACCAGGAATGCCAGTGCTGCAGACCCCAGCCTTCCCCTCTGCCATGTCCCTGGGGGGTGAGGTGGGCAAGGGCAGCCCAGCTCCTGCAAAAGGGCTTTCCCAAGCCCCAGCACTGCTGGGGTACAGTGCCAGCTTGGGTCAGCCACTTCAGACCCCCTCCTCCCCTCCCTCCCTCCCTCCTAAGCACTTTTCAGCAAGAGATCAACACTTCCCCTGCAAACTAGTATTTCCCTTGCCCAGTAAACAGCTCTCCAGGAGGCTTCCATAAGTACTCCTAATTTCCTTCCCCTCTGATGATTTACGAGGGTTGCATTCAATTAACAGCAGTATTGATTTTCCTGCAGCTGACTGGCAGCCTGCTGGCCCTCGTTAGGGAATCCATCCTTCCCTTCCCAGCACGGGCAGGATGCAGGCAGCAGGGAGCCCAGGCAGGGCTGGAGAAGGGATCCAGCAACCCCTGGAGTTCACAGGTGCAGCCTGTGTGCCATCCCACAAATCTTTGGGCAGCTCTTCTAAGGGGAAGAAAATTGGAGTGGGACATTTGGGTTTTCCAAGAGTTTTATCAGCTGGAAATGGAAGCACCTGTGGAATACTTTATCAGACAGCCCCAAAGGAGGAAGAAAGATTTTGCAGCTTGGAAAGCTGGGAGGCTTTCCAAGGCAGGCCATTAATGCCACCCTGCATATACAGACTTTTCCTTGCACTTTCCAAGGGGTAAAGCCACCCCAAGCCTCTGCTGGAGTGGTACAGTGCCCACAGGTTATTCCATAAAGCTCAGCAAAGCCTTCACCTCCTTCCTCTCAGCTGGAGCTCTGCAAAACCCAGCCCTCCTGACTCCTCTGGAGATCCAGCCTTAAGCAGGAGAGCACTTTGTAAAAACAAGAATTAATCCACTTTTGGGCAACTGGAAGCACAAAGCCCACGCTGGCAGCTGTGCAGAGCGGGAAGGAGACGAAGGCAGCTGTGCCAAGCACGGACGCTTTGAAGACTGAAATCCCTTTGAAATTACCACCCTTTAATTGTATTATCTTTCCCTGACAGCCTCAAGTCGGTCACTGGTGATCAAAGAGACAGAGACAGGGAGGGAAGGAGACAAGCCCTTGGTGGAATCCCGGGATCCTAACAAGGAACAGCTCCTGGGTGTCTCCATGGGGCTGATCCAGGTCCAGGAGTCATTGCTGGGCCCTGGGGCAGCTGGAGGTGCCCAATCCCACCTCAGCACAGGGGTCCCCAGGACTGCAGCTGGTTACCCTCAAAGGGACAAGGAGCTCAGCACTCTGACTCCACAGGGTTTCACAGCAGCTGCTTTTGGATTCCCCCTGGGATGCTCTGCTCAGCTCCAGAGAGCACCCAGAGCTGTGGGATCTGTGGGATCGGCACAGAGCCAGGCTCTGCTCAGAGCAGGACAGCTCTGAACCCTTCCAGCTGCCTCATGCACCCCTCAGGGGGCAGCAGGGACCAGGACAAGCCAAGAAAGGTCACCCTGCATGAGGCAGCACATGTGGCAGCAGAGGTGGAGCCACTCAAACCTGCTGAGACCCAGGACAGCTGTGACACCTCCAACACATCCCATCCCCTCTGGGCACAGCCCTCAGCCACACCCAGGGCTGCAGGGAAGGAAGGGAGCTCAGGAAATGCATCCCAAGTGTTGGCAAATGCTGCCAGTGCTTCATCAGGGACTGCCACAGCAAAATCCCACCCACAAGAAACTCCCCCATGGTAGCTGCTCCACCTGGAGATGCTCTGCCCCATGACCAGAACGGGACCTTCAGAGGCCAGGTGAGAACAAGGAGAGGAGACAGATGGGTTTGGATGCAGAATCAGGTGAAGAGAATTGATTTCTCTTTAGGTGTGACTTACAAGAAGCAAAAGGTGATAAACTCATTGCCCCCGACTTTCTGTTCCTGCAAATTAAGACATCTGTGATCTCAGCCACTCAGGCCCATCTGAGCACACACACAAAACCTGAGGCTCTTCTGATGTGGGTCCATCAGCTCCCATCCTCTCTCCAGGTGATGGCCCCAGAGCCATCACTCCCACAGCAGATCTGAAGCACCAAATCCCCATCTGCAGCCACTGCTGCCAGCCCACAGAAACACTTTTAAGATTCTCTCTTGGCTGCTGGTGTAGAGAAACAACCATCACCTGAAATTAGTGGTTCTTTTAACACAAGACTGGCCAAGAAAATCGTTCAATGTGAGCAAGAACCTTCCAGTGGCTGGCTGTAATAGTCCTGTCCACTCCTCTCTGGGATTATTGGTGATCTCACTCACTTGGCTACCAGCCAGCCTCAGAACAACAAAATCCCAGCACCTACCATGGCTGAGGCAAATTTTATTTTCTCTTTGCTGGAAATGATGCTACATAAAAGGCAGGACCACGCATTCCACAGCTGCCCTGCAGCTCTAGCTCAGGTGTGCAGGCACTGTGGCAGAGCTCAGCCTTTAATTACAGGCTCACTGACTGTTTTCTGTTATAGGCACAAAAGAGGCTCGTGAGGAAAGCGAGGGAGAGGGATGGAAATGCTGATGGGAGCAGGGAAAAGCACAGTGATGGCAGGAGGTGGAGGTGGGAATGTTGTGAGGGATCCAGCAGGATGCAGCACAGCTCCTGTGCTGTCGACACAGAACAGGGCAGGGGTGACCCCTGCATGTCACATCCCTGCCATCCACCTCTCCTGTGTCACCTGAGGCTCCACCTGAGCAAAATCCACACTGGCATCTTTTCCACACGGCCAGGTTTGTCCCAAGTGCTGCCCCTGTGGTTTTTCATCTCTGCTCCCCCACCACCAGTTACCATTTGTGCACTGACACTCCAATTAGTATCAGTGAATGTTTAAAGGCTCCCAGAGCACAGGGAAATGTCTTTTTAGTGAATCAGTGTGCCACGACAGGGAGGTCTGATGGCACCTCTCACACTGCCAGCTGAGATGTGCATCACAGGGAGCCAGGGCATCATTTTAAGCCCTTCTGCACGTTTTAAACCTCGCTAAACTCCAAGGCTGAGCACATCAGCCCTGGATTCCGAACAACCACCAGCTCCCACAGCTACCCATGGAGTACAGGCACAGAGCAAGTGTCCTGAGCTCAGGGAGCACATCCCACATGCCAGGTGATGCTCAGCAATTCCCACCTCCAGCTGCACCACAGCAGCGCAGACACTGCCACACCTGCAGCTGGGACAGCTGCTTCAGGACATCTTGGAATCATAGAATATCCCAAGTTAGACAACACCCACAAGGATCACTGAGTCCAGCTCCTGGCCCTGCACTGGACACCCCCAAAAATCACACAGTGTGCCTGAGAGCATAGTGCAAATGCTTCTTGGACTCTGACAAGCTTGGGGGTGTGACCTCTAATCCTAAAAATCACAGTCAGTTCATTTATCCCGAAAGAAAAGGTTCCAGACATGGCAAATGAGACTGAAAAAGATCTCCCCAAGACCCAAGTCCCGTTGGGTCCCACCACCCTCAGAGCAGCACAGCACACTGGGGTGTTCTGCTCCTGCAAAGTCCCCACACCCAGCACTGCTCCACAGCGTCTGACTGACCTGTCCAGAGGGAACCGTGCTTCATCCCCTTTGTGGAAGTCAGTGCTGTTCTCCAGCCTGGCCAGGATGTCCATCCTCTTCATCAGCATCTCCAGCATGTCGCTCATCCTGCGCAGCACCCCTCGGGACTCCAGCGCGCCCATCACTGCAGCACACAGAGAGACTGAGACATCACCCCGCCCAGGGAGCCCCTGCTCCAGCCCCACTGCTGCCCCTGCTCCTCTCCACCCCCATGGGTGGGCTCGGTGGTGTTTGGAGCATCTCAGTGCCCTGCTGTGCCCGTGTCCCCTCCCTGGCTCTGCCCCACAGCCCCATCATCCTGCCCAAGCAGGGTAAATCCCTGCCCAGATCCAGCTGGACTCCTCCAGTCCCATCAATGATGGGACAGAAAATACAGGATAGCCAGTGGTTATCTCAGCCTGGATCCCCTCACCAGGCATGAACTCCTGACTTATCCACCTGATCCAGCCTGTCCCTGTCACAGACACATTTTCTCAAAAATCCTTTCCTTAGGATTTTTTCTCCTGAGAAGCTGAGAGGCCTCAGGAACAAAATGTAAATGTTGATTATCTGCTGCTGTGGAATGTAACAGGTGCATCTGTGATTGGTCTCATGCAGTTGTTTCTAATTAATGGCCAATCACAGCCAGCTGGCTCAGACTCTTTGTCCAAGACACAAGCTTTTGTTATCATTCTTCCTTTTTTTATCCTTAGCTAGCCTTCTGATGAAATCCTTTCTTCTATTCTTTTAGTATAGTTTTAATATAATATATATCATAAAATAACAAATCAGCCTTCTGAAACATGGAGTCAGATCCTCGTCTCTTCCATCATCCTAAGACCCCTGTGAACACGGTCGCAGTCCCGAGGGCTGATGGCAAACTGACTTTATTCCCAAGCACCAACCAAACAGCCTTTCATTTGGCACTTCTATTTTTCACTCTCCACCTAGCCCAGCATCCTGCCTTTGACAGCAGCCTGCAGAGGATGCTTAAGGAAAAACATGGGAAAATAATCAAAGGGGTGGTGCTCCCCCAACACATCCTCCCAGCAGCACCAGATTTTCCTGTTACAGAAAAGAAGAAATTTTCTGCCCAAATCTGCAATGGGTGGGTGACCCAGCACTGGAAATAGCTCAAGTGCTGCATCTCAGAAACTCCCCCCAGCAGGGAAGGCCCCCAGTTCCCAGCCCTGTTTAACACTGTTTCCCATGGGTTTGCATGGCACTGACCTGCTGGAAAGCACAGGGGGATCCAGGAGCTCCTGGCTCCCAGCTTGATTTGCCATCTAGTGACAGGCAGCGAGCCCAGAGCCAGGGAACAGAAAATAAAGCTCCTGTTTCATCTCAGCTCAGCTCATTTCATGTTGGTAATAACTTAATCAGTGCATAATCCCCTGAACCTCTCCCATTTAGCTTATCTCTGCCGTTCCACTCTCATGTGCTTTCCAAGAGGCAGCACATATTTAATTTAGGGAGCAGCAGGAGCCAGGGGGTGGCACTGGGAAGGAGAGAGGCTGCTGGATGTCCTGGGTGGCCATCAGGACTTAGGGACACCTCATGCACCTCCAAACAGATGCACAACCAGTCTTGCAAAGGCAGAGGGAGTTTGGGATTCCCTATCCTGGCACAGCCAGGGTGGCAGGATGGATCAGGGCATCCCAATGGCATTGTGTGCCAGGGACAGCCCTGGCATGGGCTTCTCCTCACCACAGAAGCTGGATGAGCATGTGAAACAGCACAGAGGCCTTGGTGTGGGTGTTTGGGTGTTCAGATGAGAGCAGGGTGTGGCCATGGTGGGATCAGGGGCACCGTGACAGCTCCTGCTGCTGCAGAACTGCAGCCCCAGCTCCATCCCTGCTCCCCCAGGAATTCACCCACTCGTCAGCCAGAGCTCCCAGGGGCTGGGAAGGCTGATTCCCAGGGAAGGCAGTGTAGGAGCATCGGGGGTAGGATGGTCAGGACGGACGGAGATGAGAGATCTCTGCAGCCAGGACTGGAGCTTGGGGTTCATTGCAAAGGGCCTGGGTGCAGGGCCCTGCTGGGAGCTGCCAAACACAGCTCAGAGCAGGCCCGAGAGAAGAGAGGGGCAGAGAGGATGAGAGGGTGAGAGAGTAAAAGGGCAAGAGAGTGAAGTTCTCCTTACAAGACAATAAATATTCTTGTGTGTTGAATATTCTGATTCTCACTAACCAATCTAGTACAAGATACAAATCCTACGGCATTTACATACAGCCTATAAGAATCATTACATTCCCATACTGTGTTACATTTTAAACCCTAAAAACTCCTCTTTGGGCCCCTTCTGCCAAGCTGGCAGGGTCTGCTCTGAGCCTTGGGCCTGTCTGCAAGCAGAGGGTGTTGTTCCATCAAAAGGGGATTACCTTCAGCCAGCCACACCATTGTTTTCCCGTTGTTCAGTAACTGAGGGATCTCAAAGCTTGCCTTCATTTCAATCTCACTTATACTTTCTATATTCTCAAAATCTTTTGCCAGACAATCATATTGATAAGGCTTTCCTGTTTCATCTTCCCCAACAGGCAGCTTCCCAGGGAAGGCAGCACTGGCACTGCAGCTCCAGCCCCCCACACTCCTCTGCCAGGCTCTCACCCCAGCAGGCTCTGGGATAACATCGGATCACTGCGGCACAGCACACGAACACGGGGTTGTGAGCCAACCCTTAACCCCTCCAAGAAGATGACACTGGGCCAGCCAGACCTTGCCAAAGGCTGCCTTCCACGCTTGGCTGAGATTATCAGCAGCACATTATTTTTCCTGACTCTATCTAACAAAACAGAAGAAACATTGAGAGCAAAAGCAATTCCTCAAAAAAAAGAGGACAAACCACCATTCATGGAGATTGAAACTGGGCTCTTCCCCAGACATTCCCTCAGCACCATGGCAAGAATCAGTGACTTCTGCTTCAATCAGTGGGTGCCCAAAGTCCTGTGCAGCCCCAGACCCTCCTGGGTGGGTTTGGGAACACAGGAGCCACCTTGCCAACCCACCAAGAAGGTCACCCTGTCCCCTGGGTGATACCAAAGTCACAGCCTGTCCCACTAGAGAGCAGCAGCACTAATGAGCCTCTAATTAAAAGATGCTGGAGGAAGTAAAAAAGTGAAATTTTGGAACCTGGAGCTCTGTTTTGACAAGGGCTGCCCCAAACACAGCTGAGAAAATCACAAAAAGGCACAGCCAAGGGAAATAGAACAGTTCTGACATGGGCTTAAATCAGAAAATCCACTTTAGTTATTTGTCCATAGACTGAGCCCATTCCAGTGACATCCCTCCTAGGGCTGTGTTCATGGGTTGTAGCCCCCAGCACCCTCTGTCCATCCCAGGACTGACCATCCCCCAAAATGGGCATTTCTACTCAGAATTTGCTCCTGGTCTGACATCCCAACATGGCCAGCAGGTCAGAGCTTAGACCTCAAACTCAGTTTTTGCATGAGACAGTGATTACTGATCCCTCTTGTGCTGCAGTGGGTGAGGCTGGAGGTCAGCAAAAAACCTGACCCAAACCCTACAGCTGGCCAGAGAGGCTGAAACCACCACGCCCAGATTCCCATGGGTGAGTCCATCCTGGCCTGGGGATTTGGATCCCAGCTTGTTTGGGGGGTCAGGCTGTGACAGTTTGCTGGGAACACACAGAGATTGTGCCTGGGAAGGCAGTGGAGATGGAGATTTCCTGGCAGTCCAGGCAAGGATGCTGCTCCAAGGCTTCATCACAGAAGTACAGCTGACAAGACAGCTCTGCTCCCAGATCACTAATGAGGGATGAGGATATTCCCACCAGGGCACAAATCCATTTCCCTGTGGATCCCAGAGAGCCACAACTCCAGCCCTGCACCCACCACCAGCCTGGCCCTGACGTTCCCAGTGGCTTCCCTGAATTTCCCTGAGATTTCCCCTCCTGTCACTGCCACCATCCCATTCCCAGCGGGTTTTGAGCCACTGCAGGAGGCTTTGAGAGCAGAGCTCTGAGCTTTGCTGTCAACAGTGAGCCGAGATATTCCTTCTCAAATAAAGAAATTTTTAAAAATCCCAAATACTAAGTAAAAATAGTAATTAAAAAAAAATCCCAGATTTCCCTGCATTATCTTTTGGGGCAGCCTGCCAGAAAGCAGAGCTGAGGCAGGACACATCTCCCCCAGCCCTCCCCTGGCAGTCGGAGATGAAGTCGAAGCTCTTCCGCATCAACACCTCTCCCTTTCTGTTCCTGGGCTTTGTTGTTGTTGTTGTTTTTCCAGCAGCTTAAGGAAGCTAACGACGACTTGACATTTTTGGCAATGATTATTACATCTCTTGGAAAGTGTGTCTCATTAAAACCAGAAGAAAGGAGGAAAAGTGCTGAAGCGACTCTTTTAAAAATGCAAGAGCCAGGATTAATTTGTTAACCTGGAACAGAGACTCAGACTGCCACCCAGGGCTGCTCAGCTGCCTGAGCCAGGCACGGGGATCCAGAGGATGGAGGGGATCCTAGCCAGGAGCTGAGGCTTCTACCTAAAGCCAGGGATGAAGATCCCCAGGGAGACTTTACCTACAGCACTGCAGGCAGCCAGGATAAACCCAAACCCACCTTAAAAGCACAAAACTCCAGTTCTGAAAAATTAATCAGTGCTGAAAACCACTTTCTTTTAAAAAACAAAGCCACCAAGCTGCTAATTAGAAAGGAAAAATATTCTAATTTCCCCTGATAATCAGCTATGATGGGACAGCAAATACAAGAAAACCCAACCAATAGATTAATTGGAGTTTGTTAAAGTATGACAGGGTTTTGACAGTTTTCCTGAGTGGCAGCCACGCTTTCCAGGCAATCACTGAACTGACAGAGGTTTTCATAGCAGCACTAGGAAATAATGATTGCAATCAATCATATCTTACTGGATTTCATGAGACACACTGGTAAACACAGCAGAGGGAGGAGAATTATTTATGGGGCTTCTGAAGAGCACACAGCTAAGTAATTGGATGAAATCAGGGGAAAAAAGGAAAGCAACCCCTAAGGGTGATGTCTTGTGGAAGAAGGAATAGCTTCTCTGTGAAACCAGCGGAATAGTCAACAGCCAATATGCTCAAATTTGGATGGGCTGAAACCCCGGGGAATTCACTAATGATGCACTTGTCTTTAGAATACCTGCTTGGAGTGAAAGCAGCCGTGAGCAGGTGTCACCCACTGCCAGTACCTGCCACTGGGACCTGCAGAACAGGAGCAGGATGAGCAGTCAGGGCAGTTCTGCTGCATGTGCCAACCTGAACTCAAAGGTGAAGCTCAATGGCACTCAGTGATCCTTGTGGATCCCTCCCAGCTCAGGATATTCTGTGTTTCTGCAGTTCTCTGACCATGCAGGAGTGGAGAGCAGCTGAGAAAGGAGCATCTCCTTTCCTCCTTGGCCACTCCTTCATGTTATCAGAATGGTTTGGGTTGGAGGGGACCTTAAAGGTCACCTAGTTCCAACCCTCCTGCCATGGGCCAGGACAACTTCCACTAGATCAGGTTGCTCAAAGCCCCATCCAACCTGGCCTTGAGCACTTCCAGGGATGGTGCATCCACACCTTTTCTGTTCCTGTGTCTCATCACTTTCACAGTGAAAAATTTCCTCTAGTGTAGTATGTAGTATAGTATAGCTTAATAAACCTTTTATTCAGCCTTCCAAAATCATGGAGTCAAAGCTCTTTATTTCCCTGGCTGGGGGACCCCTGCCACAATATTACTTTATCACTCCTTTTGTAAAAAACTTTTTCCTAATATCCAACCTCTATTTCCCTTGGTGCAGCCTGAGGCTGTGTGCTCTGGTTGTGTCAGTGCTGCCTGGAGAAAGAGCCCAGCCCCAGCTGAGCACAGGCACCTTTCAGGAGCTGTGAGAGTGATGAGGGCACCCCTGAGTCTCCTTTAAAATGCAACCCCACACTGTATTCCCAATATCCATAACCTGGCTGGTTGGCTGTTGGTCCCCTCCCTTCTCAGATGTGTCACAGCCCTGCCTGGCCATCCCACAACAGCAAATCCCCTGCTGGTACTGGAGCTCAGACACAGTGAGATATTACCTATGTCCATTGAAAATACCAGCTGAATTAATTTCAATTTAAAGCATCATTTGCTGTGGTTTTCTCCTTTAAAGGACAACTCCAGGCTACTTAAACCCCTCAAAAGGGCAGCACAATCTTGAAAGATTTATTGCAGAGGAAAGCAGAGGATCTCCAGTGGGGCTGAGGCACACCCAGACCTCATGCCCAGCTCCTTGGGGTGGTACCCAGGGCTATCCTGGGATCCCATCCACCCTGGCATGTCCCCAGGGAGCAAAGCCCCAGCTCTCTGACTGCCTGCCCCTCTGATGCTCCTCTATTTACTTTCTCTATCGATTTTGATTCAAGCAGATTAAAAGACCAAAGAGCCAACTAGCCAAGGACTAACTCTGACACATAATCCATTGCAATCACAGCACAGACACCCAGCTCTAACTGCAAACAAGAGAGCCCAAGGCCAGGCTCAGGTTCGCAGCAATGGCCCCTCCTGTCTCCATCCCTTTGAAGAAGCTGCTCCAGGGATGGAGAAGGTTCCTCAGGGTGGCTCCACCCCTTAAGGGCACCCATTCCCCAACATGGGCTCCCAGCCAGTTATTGCTGCCAGCAAATCCACCCACATCTGCCATTAAACTGCTCCAGATTTACTAATTTAAGTTATACAGAGAAAACACAGACCTGCTTAGCCAGGGCCCCAAAGGAAGAGAGGACCAGGAGGCAAACAGGGAGCTGCCACACAGGTGGAGGTGCCCATGAAGGAGCTGAGGGGCTGCTGGTGAAGTGGACACTTAGCAGAGCTCCAGCAGCACCATCGATCTGCTGCTGAGCCCTGGGAGCACTGGCAGTAAAGCAGCTCCTGGTAATCAGCCAAATTAAGCAGCCTTAAGCCACTGGCTGGTAAAGTGGATTATGTCCCACCTGCCTGCTACCACCTACTCCTGGACCGATGCCTCCCCTGTTGCACTGCTGTGTCAAAGTGCAGCCTCAGGGTGCTTTCCCTCACTCTCCCTGCATCCCTGGGCAGGCAGAGCCTGTCAGACCCTCTGTGGCCTCCCAAAAACCAGGGCAGGCAGGACCTGACCCAGAGCTCTTGTCCCAGATTGCAAGGCAAGGTGTATTCTGTTTGCCATCTGTATGGCAGCTGTCTTCTGTTCAGTGGGCAGTTCTCCTTATCTCTTCCACACCCAATCCTCTCTCAGGGGAGACACCTGCTGATAACAGCTATTGAATGTCCCTGCATGGCTGATAAGAACTACAGCATCCCATTGGGAGATGTGAGCCCAGAGGGAGGAGCCAAGCATTCCTACCTGGATATAATCTGGAGATTCTGGAACACCAGCACGGCTTCTCCACTGGATTTCCCAGAGGAACAGCAGCTGCCTCTTCCCCTGGATCTTCAGAGGAAGAGACTGCACCTTTCTACAGGATCCCTGCTCCAGCAAAACCACCCCTGACACTGCAGGTGGGCTGAGCCACAATTCCAATGGGACTGCTGCCAACACCCTGACCCACAGGGTGTCAGGCTGTGTTCTGACTCTGTCAGTGTTGGTTTGGTTACTGCATTGTTTATTTTATCTTTTTATTTTCTTCCCTAATAAAGAGCTGTTATTCCTGCTCCCATATTTTTGCCTGAGAGCCCCTTAATTTAAAATTTATAGCAATTTGGAGGGAGGGGGTTTACATTTTCCATTTCAGGGGAGGTTCCTGCCTTCCTTAGCAGACACCTGTCTTTCCAAACCAAGACAGCTCTGCAGGTGCAGCCGTGTGACAGCAGCAATTGCAACCCTTCCCTGGGCTCAGGAGACCCCCCCTGACTTCCTGCAGCCCCTCACAGCAGCAGTGCCTGGGCTCCATGGCAGCTGGGGGACAAATGTCCCCCTCTCTCCCTGCTGAGAGCCAGACCCTGCTGCCCAAAACAGCACCAGCAGGTGGGAAATAACCCTGTTCAGCCCCAAAAATCTCTCCTGGAGGCCTCATGCCACCCCTACAGCCAGGCACTGCTCTGCCCATCTCACTCCCAGACTGTCACAGTGTGAGAAACAACTGCTCACTTTTTAAAATTTTATTAAACTTTAACAAAAACTACAACGAAATGACTAAGGAAAAATTACACCACTGGGAGCCCCCATGACTACCAGCCACGTGCTCCTCTTCAAAATGGATGCTCCCCCTTTATATCTCTAGCCCCTCCTGGAGTCCTGTCAGTTGTCTCCTTCCTTGCTGTCCAGAGGTCGAGATCACTTTTTTACACCTTGGTTGGAGGTCAGGTGTTATCATAGTAACAAGTAAACCCTCCCAAATTCCCAGAGTACCACAGCCATCCCATGATAAGAATGCAAGGGGAGGACATATTACAGTGACACAACTGTATCTACAAAACTTCTCTTAACATACACAAAATGTTCACACCTTAACTGTGAGAGCCAACCATCTCATTGCTCATCTATAACAACAGCAAAGCCACATCCTTGTGTTAGGAAAATTAATCCACAAACATCAGAGGTTTATGTCCAGAAAGGAGACAGAGGGGTCCTTTTATTTTATTTGAATAAAGGGAGAGGCCATGGGGCATTCCCCTGGGATCTCTCCAATTTTTGGAGGACCCAGCCTCCTTTTTATCCCAATTTCCCTCTCTCTCTCCCCACTGGCTGAGGTACTTGAAAGGTTCAGACTTCCTGAAACTCCTGATACCAGAGATTCCCCTCTAATGTACAAACCTCCCTGTTAATTTTTTTTTAATTCTTACAGAATTTAGGGTTTTTCCTTCCCTGTTGTTTCTTTCATCTTTCAATGCCTAATTTCATTCATCAGCAAACCTAAAGTTTATTTGTAAAAGCAAATATATTTTTCCATTCATCAATCAGTGGAATCCTTCCCATTGTTTCTTTGATCTCCCAGTGCTAGTTTTATCTACCAGCAGACCCACAGTTTGTTTGTAAAGACAAATCTGCTGTTTCTCTCACTTGGGATCCACGGCCAACAGCTTCAGCAGCAATGAGCTGCATCTCTGCTCCCCTCCTGCAGCCCCTGCCCCTCACACTGTGGGTTCTCCTGCTGGCATGATGCCCCAGAGGCTTCCTGGAGGAGGAAACCACCCCAAGGTGTCCCTGTCCCAGCCCCTCTGGCTCTGGGGTCTCATTCTTCCCTCCCTCCCTCAGCTGCAGGACCCCGAGCTGAGCCTGCACAAGAGGGTCCTGATGCTTTTCCACCCCTCCAGCTCCCTCCCACCCAAAGGAAACCCTGCAGGAACAGCCTGCAGCTCCACCCAAACATGTCTGCTCCCAATTTCCATACAAATAAGAAAAGGCAGGAAAATGAACAATACAAACACTCACACTCCCAGTCAGGAGCGTTTCACTGCTGCGAGGAGAGCCCAGAGCTGTTCCCCCCAAATTTATTGCTTCTTACCCCACCATACACACACCAGAGACCTGATGTCCCCTCTGGGACATGGGGACAGTCCCAGGAGTTCTGCCATAAGCCATCACTGCAGGAAAACAGAGCTGGATCATCTCCTCTCCCCCACAGCCCCTAGAGATGGGCTGGGGGAGTTAGGAAGCTGGGGAAGGAGGGATGAATACTCACAACCCCAACACAATCTGCAGTTCAGCTTTTATTTCTTTTAATATATATTTTTAATGCATCTTTCTTCCTCCTTCTCATCCCCCTCTCACTTTTTCTTTTAAAAGAGCAGCAGCAGGGAGTTTTTAGTTGCTTCTCTATTGCCAACCAGCACTATTTTAAATTGCATTTTAAGCTGTTCTGCAGCACTTCAAACACCTCACACTGCAGGACAGGCTTCCAAATTACGAGATTAACATTGATTTTAAATTACTTCCTAAAACACAAGGGCTCCAGCACAGGGATGGATGAAGGGCAGGTGCGGTAGCAAAGCCCAAAGGACAGCAGAGCTCCTGGGGCATGGCTGCACCCCACTCTGGGGTGGATGCTCTTGGGACTGGGGCAAACTGGAACCTGGATTTGCAGCTGAGACCCCCGGTTTGAGGTGAAAAGCAGCACACACAGGTCCCACAGGACAGGGACAGCTCCAGAGTGACTCCACAGACCCAGGAGCCAGGGACCAACCTTTGTGTGGGTTCTTGGTGTTTACAGGAGGAGTCTCCCCAAGGGCACCAGCACTTTAGGTTCTCTTCCTGATGGTCCCCATTGCCCATCCAGGGACAACTGAACTGCCAACAGCCAGTGCCCCATGGATTGCAGGGAAGGAACGATTGCACCCAGCACTTGCACAGCCCAAAACCAGCCAGGGAAGGCTCCAGGAGGTTCAGCACCCCCATCAATCCTGCAGCCCTGTACTCCCAGTGCTCCAGCTCACAGCCACACTCACAGCTGCCCCAAAAGGTGATTTCTTCAGAACTCACTCATTTACCACTTCTAAAATGATCACCCTTTCTCCTTCAGTCAAAAAATTGGCCAAACAGTGCTGGGCATCCTGCCACTTTGCTTCCAGGGGCAAATAAATCATCCCTCCCTCCAAACCCATCAGTCTCCAGCAAGCCCAGGGGCCAGATCCTCCAAGCAGCAGCAGAGCCCAGAGCAGGGCCAGAGCTGGGGGGCATTGGCAGAGCTGCAGGATGAGCCTCAGCTAATCTCTTCCCAAGCTGAACTGAGCCCTGCTCTCTCGTTTAAGCCAGAGAAACAAATAAATCAATGGGAAAACCCAGCTTTTACAGAGGCTGCTATGGTTCCCACTGTGCTAGTTTTATTTCTGAAGTACCTGCTGCCTCCCAGGCTCAGGATGAATTTTGATTTAGGAGTGAAAAGGGGTAATAAAAGCATAAAGAGCCATTAACATTCCTCCTGGCCATGGTGGGGTGTTGGCTCATCACAAGTTGATGGAAATGCCATTTGACTTCCTTATGAGCTATAGAAAATCAATTAATTGATTTAATCATTCCCTGGGTATCCCTGCTTATGGAGATAACAGAGTGCCAGGGCAGCAGGAAGCTGCTCCAGCCTCCTCTGACACAGGGCCAGCAGGGAAGGGGCCAGCACACATCCCTGCCCTGAGGTCCTCATCACTGCTGCCCCACTTCAAGGTGTGTGAATTCACATCTCCATTTTCCAATAGGTTTGGTGGCATAATTTTTTTTTTCTTCTCTTGAAGCCTGCAGGCATTCAATTCTGAGCAGCAATTGCATGAAACAGGCACTTCTTCAGGAAGAGACATTTTCCCAGGGTGGATTAAGCCTTAACCACTACAACAGCAGCCCCGACACTTCTCTTTACCCCTCTGTGCCCTGCAAAGCACCAATCTGGATTTTGCATTTTGCACATCCCCACAGAAGTGGGCAGGAAAATCCAGTGTCACATGGAGCCCAGGGATGCCTTTATTTTCATTATTTCAACAGCTCTCATTTCCCTGCCTGCAACACCAATTTAATAAGGGCAGTAAAGTTTTACACCTCCACTTTAAACTCCCTCTCCACGAGTCGGTCAAGGATGGGAGCACAGTGCACCTAATGATGGATGCAGAGCTTGGGGCTGAAGTGGGGACACCAGCAGAATAAGAAGAGGCCACATGCTTTTAATCAATCCAGACAAAACAATGGTCTGCTCCCAAAAAAATGCAGATTTAGGACACCCCTGTGTTGGCCATGGGGTGAAACCCCAGCATGGTGATGCTGCTGGCACAAATGGATGTTGTGTCACCTGCTCAAAGAGCCCTTGGGGCAGCTGAGCATCCAGCAGGAGCTGGCAAAAGGCAATGTTGGGGCAGAAAGCCCTCACCCTGCAGCTGGGCTCTGCCTGGCTTTGGTGTCTCCCTTAACTCCTTTCTCCCCACCAATGCTTGGACAAGGGAGGAAGAGAACAGTGTTGGGAAGGATTAAAGTTTGACAAGAAAGTCTACAGATAGATATGTGTGCTTAGCAGAAAGATTTTTAAATGTAGAGTTTGATGAAGGAATAGAGATGGAAGCAAGTTTTGATATAGAAGAAAAGAATTGCTGAGCCAGTCTCACTGGATAACCAAGGAGGCAAAGGGTGTGTTAGTTAGAAGGGGTTTTTATGGCTTAGAGCAAAGGATAAACCCACCTCAAACAAGAAGATGTTTTTACCAAGCAGAAAGACAGCACAGGCAAACAAGGCAGCAAATGTGGCAAGTAGAAAAAAGGTCTCAGAATTTTCCACTGCAAGAAAACTGAAAAACAACTTCTAGCTTAAACTGTAATGTACTAACTTTTACTGATTGGAGAATGGTAACATGAATCTGGTAACTGTACTAGTTATGATAGGCTATAGATAATAGTTAAGGTGTAGATTGGTTGTTCTGTATTAAGATGCTCAGCAAAGAAAAGTCTATAATGCATTGTAACCTAAACCAAAGGGTCTCCAGGCCTGCCTGCAGCTGGAGCTGACAGCTGTAGGCACAGCTCTGTCACCCATGACCCTGGACTGCTGTGGCACCTTGGATACAATAAACTGCATTTTGGAGAGCTGCCTGGAGTCCTGCATTTCTCATTTAGGCTCTTACAGAACGGTGCCAAGCTCAGCATTTCCAGGGGAGCCCCAGAGCCAACCCTGCTGCTCCAGGAGAAATGAAAAACCCATCAGCTCCCAGCACAGCTTCTCACCAAGGAGATGCTCCCAGAGCCAGCCAGCTCCACTTGGCACCAGCCACACAACTTCTTCCACCATCAGCTGGCTGCTCCAGCCTCAGAGGATCCATGGAGTGGCTTTGGAAGGGATGCAGCAGAGAGGCTGGAAGTGAGCCCCAAGCACTGAGGAGCTGCCCAGCCTGCTCCTCCACGTGGCTTCCTCCTGGCTGGCACCCACAGGCTTCAGGAGAGCCTAATCCAGCTCTGCATGCAGCAGCAGGGAGAGGAAGCACTGGGGACGTGCAGGATCTGCAGATCCCAGCTGGTGCTGGGGAGGTGACACCACACTGCCCCACACCTGGCACCTGGGAAAGCAGCCTGGATAACAAACCCCAGGCAGTGCAGGAAAAGGGGATGGGAGAGGGTGTTGGATTAAGGTTTTTTTAATTAGAGATGGGGTAACTGAGAGGTGTTTTAAAAACACTAACAATAGTGTTACTCTTAGTACTCTTAACAAATTTATCCTATTCCATAACGTTTCTAAGTCAACATTTCTTATCTTAATATTTACATCCAAATACACACTATACAAACCTTCTATCAAGTTTTAAAAATTTTCTACAAATTCATTTCCCACAAGAGGGGAACCTCCTGTCTTTTGAGGGAGTTTTACCCGAGCAAACTCTGGATTCAGACCCTGAGAAGAGTCTGATCCCTCCTCCTGGAGCAGCATCCTGGGCTCTGCCAGCGAGACACGCTCCAGCATCCCCTGATCCTGACAAGCTGCTCACAAACGCTGCAGTTATCCAGGGCTGCTCAGCAGACAACATCAAAACATGACACCAGCAGCCCAGGAGAGGCTCATAACTCACTCAGGAAGAAACTGGGGATAATTAGTGCCCCCTTTGCTGAGCAGAGCCTGCCCAGCTCCCTCCCTCCCTCCCCTGTCACTGTCACTTGCTCACATGAGCCGTCACAACTGGTTCTCCTGTCGCCTCCGCTGAGCGTTAAAGGCAGCAAGATAAATTTATAACTCACATGATTTCTTGAATATTGTATTTGCAGGGAATGTCCCAACGAAGGCAGGAATGATGCATCTGACTCCATGTTCTCAGAAGACTAATTTTTTATTTTATGATACTATATTATATTAAAGAATACTATACTAACTAAAGAATACAGAAAGGATATTTACAGAATGCTAAAAAGATAATAATGAAAACTTGTGACTCTTTCCAGAGTCCTGACACAGCTTGGCCCTGATTGGCCAAAGAGTGAAAACAACTCACCCCAGAATCCAATGAAAGAATCTGTGGGTAAACAATCTCCAACCACATTCCACATGAGCACAACACAGGAGAAGCAAATGAGATAAGAATTGTTTCCCTTTTCTCTGAGGCTTCTCAGCTTCCCAGGAGAAAAATTCTGGGCAAAGGGATTTTTTCAGAGGATGTGAATGCCACACTTGAAAGCAAAGGGAACAGGAGCATCCCTGGAACCACAGGTCTGTGGGCCGTGTCTCAAGGAGGCAGCAGCCCAAGCCCTCACTCCCAGGCACTCTCCCCAGCCAGAGCAGGTAAGAAAAGGGATTCCCAAAGCCACAAAGCAACTTTTGGGTCTTCTGCCCAACCCAAGCTCCTGTCAGAAGAACTGTTTGCTCTGCCCAGAAGCTGACTGAGATCTGTCACAAGTGGCAGCGACACAAATTTGCAAATGGCTCCTGAAAATTACATTTCCTGAGAGAGAAAGGAGAGTAGCCCCACATTTCTCTTCACAGAGAAAAGCAAGGCACAATTTTTCCCAAGAATATTTCTGGGTTTCACATTCTCTGAACATCAGAGAAAGAAAACACATTCTCATCATTTGCTGTGCCTGTGTTTGTGCAAAAGTAAAATGCAATATGGAGACTGTTTACCCAAATGATGGTGTTTTGTTTCCTTGGCCTGTCAGGGCCAGGTGTGTGTGTGTGTGTGGGGACTGTGGGGTGACAGTCATGAGATTCTGTGCAGGGCGTGCAGGGTTGAGTGCTTGGCAGGTTCGGTTTTAGATGTATAGAATAATATAGTATAATAAAATAATTAATTAGCCTTCTGATATCCATTGAGTCCTCCTCATCATTCCTCCTTCGTTGGGGCCCTCACAGCACAGCAATAAGGGAGGGTGAACACACCTGTGTTTTATTTTAAAGCTCTCTTGGGCTCAGCAGCATCTCAGTGCAGCCAGGATGGAACTGAACGGAGCTGTGCCCTCCTCTGCTGTCAGCCCTCACAATGAGAGGGTACACAGGGGGTCAGGATCATGGACAGACCTCCTCATCCTCCTCCTCCTCCCAGTACAGCTGACTGCAAAGGGGATGAAAGAGTTACTCAAGCTCACTCTGATCATTGGCAAATCCGAGCCTGACCTTTCTGCCTCCTCTGTGAGAACAAATGGTGATGTTACCTGGCCATGCTAACCCAGCTGGGACGCTGCTGGAGCAGAAGGAAAAGCAGCAGAGCCGGGAGCAGGAGCAAAGGACCCCTCTGAGGAGATCACGTAGGTTCTCACATTTCTATTTGGCCTCTCTGCTCCTCTCCTCAGGGAGCAATCCAAGGCATTGAAATAACATGAGATCCCGTTGCTTCACGGTGCTGTGGCTCTGAAATGGTGAAAATGCCCTACAGAACCCCGAGCAACCTTCAGCATCACCATCTGCAGCACAATTCCCACCCCTCCACGACACCCCTGCTCTGGAGAGAAACAGAAGGCACAAACTCCAAAGCTTACAGCTGTGCTGCACAGCCCTGAACATCTCCCTCTCTCCTCTTCTGTGTTCACTGATGGAAGAAATCGCTTTAAGCAGGTGGGACTCCAGGAACTGGAGCACACAGCAGCAGCAGGAGAGGCAGAGCTGGAATACTGAGAGGGTTTGAGGAGAACAGGGCAGGATTCCTGCCAGGTGACATTACACACCATCTCCAGCACAACGTGCCTTGGCTGGTGGCTCTGGACCTCTCCTGAGTCCTGTAGCCCAACGTGGCAAACCAGAGCCATTCTGACACCACAAGGAAGCCCCAGTGCTCAGCTTCCCCGTGGCCTGCATGTGGGACAAGACACCCCAAGCCAGCAAGGGCAGGCTTCCCCATTATTTATATTTATATTTATATTATATTTATATTTATATTTATATTTATATTTATATTTATATTTATATTTATATTTATATTTATATTTTTTTTTTTTCTTTTCCACATTTATTTTTGTTCCCTCCAAAATGAATGTAATTAACCAAATCTTTTTGCAGCAGAAGCTGCTCTTTGGTGACCTGCTGGATCACAGACCATGGGAAGTCACTGCACTGCACTGCACACCCCCAGACAGATTTCAGGTTGAGTTACCATTGCCCAGCTGCAATGTCCCAGTGCTGCAGGACTGGGAAAACCTCCGTTCAAGCTGCTTATCACCCCACCAGGGTGATATCCTGCAGCCCTGAGATCAGACCCCAAAACACATCCCAACAACCTAGCACAAGGTGCAACAGCCTTGTAGAGGCTGAGCTTCACCTCTCCTTGCTTCTGTTTTCCAGCTTGTGCTCTAAAATCTGCTCTCCCCCACCCCTGTCCTTCCTTCATGCCATTGCCACCAATCCTGCTCCCAAAGTGGTGGAGGAAACACAGCACAGGAGCCCAGCTGTGGTCAGCCACAGGAAACCAGCTGGAGATGCTGGGGTGGGAAAAGGCAGGTGTTGAGCTCTGCAGCTGAGCAGCAGGAAACACTTAAATACAGGTTGAAAAAACAGTTATGGGAACAGCAAACACAAGCCCCAGCAGCTCAGCAAAGCCCCACTTCCCAAAGGCAGCAGATTCCAGGACCTCAGCACCAGAACCTCTGCTGCAGCAGTGACCCCAAGCACAGAGATACCTGTGAGCCACCTCAGATGCTCCCATCAGAGTCCCAGCAAGGTGAGCTGAAGTGAAATCAGACCCCTCTGCAGGAAGGAGCCCAGCATGAGGGCAGAGCTCTGCTCCAGCTGTTTCAGGACCTGTCCCACACCTCCCCTGCGTTTGCAGCAAATTCCTCCAGCACCTCACACCCAACCCTGCAGGAACCAACAGCAAGAGGAATCCAAAGGCTTTTGATTCTTTGAAGCAGCCACAGCAGTCGCAGGCACCATTCCAGCCACATCTAATCACGTTTTAACACTTAATAAGCGATTTTCCCTGGCTAATCCCCTGCAGCAGCAAGCTCCACCAGCGGGATGCACATCCCACCAAACCCAGCCTGGGGCACAGCCACGGGCTCAGGGACCACAGCCAAACCCCTCCCAGCACCATGATTACAGAATTTGGTGCTTTTTCAGCAGCAGCCTCCTGCCCCCTGACTCTGGCAGTAAAACAACTGCAAGGAAGAATGCTTGGGGGAAAAAAAGATCATCAAACATATTAAATTCTAAATGAGAGGAGAGAAGAGGGCACAGAAAACTCAATCTCCTGAGTCTAGAGCCCTTCCAAAGCATCCCCCACATTCAAAATTTATAGACTTCCCTGCTTCCCTTTTCTATCTACATCTTTGTTTGCAGAATAAATTCTCTCAGTGGCCATTTCAAAACAAAGGAACCTCTGTCTGTGTTTACTTGACAGCAGAGGATTAGGATAAAATAACTTGCATTTCAGAAGGGTTTTTTTTATTTATTGTTAAGAGGCAAAGCCTCTGCTGCAGCGAATCACCAAGCAGAGAATCCATCTGAGGAATGATTTCTGGCACACACCAAGAAACTTGGCTTTTGGAGAGAACCTCTGAGAAAGGTATTCACACACAAAAATCAAATTTTAAATGGGATTAACTTCTGGACTATGACATTATCCATTTCTCCTGTTCATGCTCCTGCCTCACATCTATGTTTATTTTGGTTATGACTGGCTGCTCGCACAGTTCAGGAGCCAGGAAAGCTCTGGGCAGGGCTGGGGCATTTTCATGTTTCCCTCCCTGTGAATTGCAATAGTTGAGGCTCAAAGCTGGGCTGGGCAGGGAGAAACAGGAACAGCCTCAGCCTAAATTGGACCAGGGACCATGAACTTCAGCATTTATCCACAACCCAAAGGATTTTTTGGATGATTTTAAAGCAAATAATCTTTTTACATCCCCCAGTCTCAGGGTCTTTCTGGGTTACTGTGACCCCGAGAATGTTAAAAGTCTCTTTTCCCAGCCCAGTGCTTGAAGAAGGAGTCAGAGCTCTTCATTTCTCAGTCTCAAGGTTCTTTATTGCGTCTTATCTATAAAAAGTTTTCTCCTGTCCTGCCGAGGTCCATCCAGCAGGACAGTTCCAGGCACTCTGCCTGCCCCCGGGGCAGTGTTATGTCTTTATACTAAAAACTGCATATACAATATTTACAATTACTTTCCAATACCTATCACCTATGTTGGACAGTGAGCTTCTACTCTAAACCAGTCTGTAAGTGCCAACATCACAGCAGAAGACGGAGGCCAAGAAGAAGAAGGAGAAAGGCTGGACACACCCAGATCCCTCCATCTTGCCCCCTGAACCCCCATTATAAAAACCCCAAAATCTACCTTTTCACCCTGTGATAAATTCACTATTACTCTACCTAAACTGCTGTGGCTTGCTGATCTTCATAGAAGGTTGGTAATTTGCTCCATGGGTCATAATCAAACCCACAGGTGTTTTGGGCTCTGTGCCAGGGCTTCTGAGCCCCCTGGCAGGGGTCCTGGCCATCCTGGACAGCCAGAGGGATGTTCTGGGTTCCCACACCCGAGCCCTGCAGGCACTGAAGGGCACAGGCAGCTTCCCCTGCACAGCTGGGTCTGGCAGGAAACTGGGAACAAGGAGCAGCACAAACAGCCACAAAAGCTGGGCTCAGCCCCAGGAAGGAGCTGACACTCACTCACCACGAGACCACCCCATTTATACCCCGGCTGCACTGCAGAGCTGCCCACCCCAGAGCACGTGGAGGGGAATGGCAGCTCCCCTGCAACACACACCAGTTAAGGAATGATGCTCCAAAAGGCCCTTTCAGGAGTGCAGGGGGAGCAGGGAGCAGCAGCAGGGAGCAGGGTCCTTCCCCACCAGGAGCCCATTCCTGGGAAACACTCAGCCCTGGGCATGGCAGAGCTGAGGCCACACCCAGGACCTCTCCCCTGGTCGCCGGTTTGTGTGGATTCCCATTCCTCATCCCACCAAGGGCTCCTCACCAGCCCAGCACAATTAACCAGCTCCTCTGAGCTCGCCTCCAGCCCTGCACTGTGTGCTGAACAGCCACCACCGCTGCCAGGAATATTTCCTGGCCTTCCCTGGGATCCAGAACACATGTTAATTAAATGCCAGTTTGTTATTCAAACAGACCTTTGGAGACTTCACCGTGCTAATAAGCAGCACACGGATGCTCACTCCACGTGAGCTGCACCTCCCCTCAGCCACGAGAGCCCCCTGAGCTCCTCCTCAGCTCCTGCTCCAAACAGAGGGGTCAGCCCTGCCCTCACCTACCTCACCTCAGTGTGCTCTCAGAGTCTGCAGGGATGGGTTTTCCCATCTCCCCAGAGGCTGTGATTCCCCATTTCCCATTTCCAGGTGTTGGGGAGCATGAAACAGGAAAGCCTTATCAATATGATTGCCCAGCAAAAGATTTTGAGAATATAGAAACTATAAGTGAGATTGAAATGAAAGCAAGCTTTGAGATCCCTCAGTTACTGAACAACTGGAAAACAATGGTGTGGCTGGCTGAAGGCAATCCCCTTCTGATGGAACAACACCCTCTGCTTGCAGACAGCCCAAGGGTCAGAGCAGACCCTGCCAGCTTGGCAGAAGGGGCCCAAAGAGGAGTTTTTAGGGTTTAAAATGTAATGCAGTGTGGTGATGTAATGATTCTTATAGGCTGTATGTAAATGCTATAGGATTTGTATCTTGTACTAGATTGGTTAGTGAGAATCAGAATATTCAACACAGAAGAAGATTTATTGTATTGTAATGGGAACTTCGCTCTCTTAGCTCTTACTTACTTACTCTTAGCTCTTAGCTCTTACTCTTACTCCCGCCTCTTAGCTCTTACCTCTCTTAGTCTCTTATGCTTTTACTCTCTCACCCTCTCACCCTCTCTGCCCCTCTCTTCTCTCGGGCCTGCTCTGAGCTGTGTTTGGCAGCTCCCAGCAGGGCCCTGCACCCAGGCCCTTTGCAATAAACCCCAAGTTCCTGTCCTGGCTGCAGAGATCTCTCATCTCCATCCGTCCCGACCGTGCTGACCCCCCTGCCACTCCTACATCCAGGGAGGCTGCACTGGTTCCATCACCCTTCCTGCCTTGGCCATGGGTGGATTCCTGGTTCTCCCAGCCATCAGATCCTCCCCGCAACAGCCACAGCCTTTCCCAGGGGACAGAGGGAGGTCTCTGGTGACACTGGCCAGCTCCTGGCCAGCACATTCCCTGAGCCTTGGTCCCACTCTGCTTTGGGGGTTACTCACCCTGGGAACAGCTATATCACCCACAGCCAGTCCCTACAAACACCCCACCGTGGCCAGGGGGGATGTTAAAGGCTCTTTATGCTTTTATTACCCCTTTTCACTCCTAAATCAAAATTCATCCTCAGCCTGGGAGGCAGCAGGTACTTCAGAAAACAAAACTGGCACAGTGGGAACCACAGCAGCCTCTGTAAAAGCTGTGACCGTGTGACAGGAAAGGCTGAACCCCAAAAACCTGAACCAGGTGCTAAAGAGTGAGAAAAAGCCTCTCAGGTTGTGCCTGCCAAGCTTTGGGGACAAAGAACACAACCTTCCTCCAGAGACAGCAGAGAGGATGCTTTGTGTTTAAAACCAGTGTGTGAGGCCATGAATGAAGCTCATCTTCCCCAATAAGCAGCACAACAACAGCCAAATGTGCAGCAATTCATCTGGAAGCAATAGTTTGTTTGGCAAAGCCACTGAATATAGGGGGAAAAAATTGGATTTGCATCGAATTTTTGAGCTTTCTAACAAAGCAGGATTTGCCTTACCCAGTTAGAAAGCTAAGAGACCAAAACCTTGAAAAATTAGAGGACCTAGGTTATAATTTACTTCTTTTCTTCTTTAAATGAGACCAGTCAGGCATTACCAGAAGCAACATTCAACCTGCACCACCTTGGAGCAAAGCAGCATCTCTCCCAGCCAAGCAAGGCTGGTGCTCACAGCCCTCAGCAGAGCCAGAGAGGCTCAGGCAGGAGGGTGAACCCATTTACAGACCTTGATTTAATCACCCGAACCCCTGAATGTGGAGGATTTGAGGTGTAAGGCCTGAAAAGGGAGATTTGGATTGACCCAGCTCCAGGGCAGTGCTGACACTGCTCCCAGGAAACAAGAGACAGGCAAGGATGCAGCCAGTGGGTTCAAAGGTCTGGCTTAAATTAAGGATAAGGATGGGAAAAGCCACTCCAAGACATCCAGAAAGGGGGTGAAGAGCTGAGTAATGATATTTTTGCCATTATTTCACTCCAAATTTTGAGCTCTCTGGGTTGATCCCAGGTGCTTCTGCAGGTTTCTGAAAACCTCTGCTGCTCTTTGCAGCACAACCTGTGCACACCTCAGCTGGCCCCACAGCTCATCAGTGTTTCTGCCTTTCCTTCAGTTCTCTGCAAACTTTTCAGGGACACTGGGGCTCCTCTGGGCCACAGGGCAGCTGTAACAGTGACACCTTTCATTTCAAACTCAGCAATCTTTTCAGAGCCCATCTCCTCAAAACCAGGTCTGGAGAAGGTGCTGGTCTGGGGGCTCCTGCCCACTCTCCTTGTGCTGTTTCTTATCCCAGGAAGGAAGAAATCCCCTCAAACCAGACTTCACTCCCCAGCCATGTGCTTGGCCTGGGAACAGGAACATAAACCACACCTTCCCCACGGGGACACCTACCCTGAGCAAGGGTAGGAGCACTGAAAATCACTGACCCTGCCACCTGCTCCAGGCTGGGGTCACCAGGAAAACACCAGCTCAGAAAGGGGTTTATTGGAGCTGGTGATGGGAACAGCTAGGGGAGCAGAGGGGAAGGAACATCAGCCACCATGTCCTCCATCCACAGGGAGAACACAGATCCAGCTGCCACAGGCTGCCAATCCAGCTCTTGGAAAGTCATCTAAGAGGTTTAACACCATCCAGCCTCTGGAAAACACCACTTTATCCCTCTTCTACCATAGGGAAGCAGCTGGCACTTCTTCCAGCACCTCAAGGAAGGGATTTAATGCTCCGAAATCACATTCTGGGTGAGGCCATGGAGCTCAGATCCTTCCATGGTTTTAGTACAGAGGAGGAGAAGACCACGGTGGCCTGACCAAGCCCATCTTACCCTGCTCAGGGCAGCTCGACCTGGGCAGTTCCCTCTGTGCATTTCACCTGACTGGAATCTCAGAGAAGAAGCCAGGGGAAGCTCAGTCCATGGCAGCAGTGTCCTCCCAGAGCAGGGGCAGTGACTGTCCCACCACAGAAGTGTCTCCTGAGCTCTTTGTGTCTTGCCAAAAGAGATGTTAAATACAACATAAAACTTACTAAAAATTAGAATATTTCTCTGCTATATTTCAGTACCTGCATAAAACCACAAAGGCCTTTTATTTCCCCTTCCCTAAGGAGTAATTCCCACTCCCTGCAGCGCTCAAACCCACCAGGATCTCCAAGTAGCCGAGCCAGATCCTCAGAGTCAGACCAGGGGCAGCCCACAGAACCACACTGCTGCCAGCTGAGGCTCTGATCCTGCTGCTTCCCCATTTTCTGCTGTGAGCCAGGGTCAGCATCCCCAGCCCAGCACTCAGCACCCCCCGCCACAGCTCTGGGTGTGAGCACAGCCAGGTTGGAGCCACAGGGCAAAGCCACACATGGCAAGAGAGGCCAACAGGGCTCTGAGCCATCCTGATAATCCCAAAAAGGGCCAGGAAGGACCCGTGTGTGATGGTGTTCACAGGGGTCCAAGGATGAGGGAAGAGACGAGAATGTTGACTCCATGTTTCAGAAGGCTGATTTATTATTTTATGATATATATTATATTAAAACTATACTAAAAGAATAGAAGAAAGGATTTCAGCAGAAGGCCAGCTAAGAATAGAAGAAGAATGATAACAAAGGCTTGTGACTGAGCAAGACAGTCTGGACAGCTGGACTGTGATTGGCCATTAATTAGAAACAACCCCATGAGACCAATCACAGATGCACCTGTTACATTCCACAGCAGCAGATAACCATTGTTTGCATTTTGTTCCTGAGGCCTCTCAGCTTCTCAGGAGAAAAAATCCAAAGGAAAGGATTTTTCAGAAGATATCATGGCTACACCCATGGGAATGGAAGATCCAAGCACCATCCTCCTGCATCCCTGGCACTCATCAGCTCAGCTGGACCATGCACGTGGGGGCACCACATGAGGATCTTACGTTGGAAATGGGGGTGTGTGTTCTATCACCATCTGTCAGAGGTGGGGCAGTTCTCTGCTGTCCATTGGGCAGTTTTCTTTATCTCTACCACAGCCAACCCTCCCTCGGGCCATTAACTATTAATTATCTTCTGTTAATGGCCACTGAGTGTCCCTGCATGGCCGATCAAATTCCATCATCCCATGGGGAGCTGCTCCGCCCAGGGGAGGAGCCAAGCATTCCTACCTGGATCCAATCTGAGCCTGGCACAGCACAGCAGCCTTTGCCCACTGCATTCCCAGAGGAGCCGCTTTCTGCTGCCCTGCATTCCCAGAGGGAGCCCAGGCCCATCTGCAGCAGCCCTGGAGCTGCAGAGGAAAACTCCCCCCTTGTGCAGGATCCCTGCTCCAGCAGAAGCACAGCTGGCACTGCAGGAGGGCTGAGCCCCCATGGGATGGGGCTGTGCCACCACCCTGGCACACAGGGGGCAGGGCCTGCTCTGACTCTGGCAGGGGTTTGTTTCCTTTTTTGTACTATTGCATTTGTATTTTTCATTTTCCTAGTACAGAGCTTTTATTCCCATTCCCATATCTTTGCCTGAGAGCCCCTTAATTTCAAGATTATAATAATGTGTCAGGTGTCAGGTTGTGTTCCGACTCTGTCAGTGTTGTTTTGGTTTACTGCATTGTATATTTTATCTTTTAATTTTCTTCCCTAATAAAGAACTGTTATTCCTGCTCCCATGTTTTTGCCTGAGAGCCCCTTAATTTCAAATTTACAGTAATTTGGAGGGAGGGGGTTTGCATTTTCCATGTCAGGGGAGGCTCCTGCCTCCCTGGCAGACACCTGTGTGTTCACAGTGGGCCAGGCCGGGCTGTGGAGCCGCGCTCACCTTCGGTGCGGATGGTGAAGGGGGAGTCCCCCAGGCGCTTGGCTGAGAACTGCCCTCCCAGGGATGTCATCAGGAAGCACAGCGTGAAAAATCCAATGCCCAGCACGAAAATCCTGCAGGAGAGAAAGCAGAGCTGGAGCAAGGTGTGATGAGCAGCTGGCCCCAGCACCCCATGCCCCTGGGGTAATCCCTTTGCCCAGCAGCAGGAGAGGATTTGGGTGTCTGGAACAATCCCAGCTCCATCCCTGTGGCTCACCCCACCCAGCCATGGCAGGGAGCAGCATCTGTGCAGCCCCGGCCCCACCAGCTCCTCACCCCAGACCCTTGTGCGCTTCACAAACAGCCCAGGACACAAACCCTGAGCAGGGGGGTTTTGCCTGAGAGCCCCCTCTGAAATCCCTGCAGCCTCTCCAGTTGAGGAATTTGAGGAATTGAGGCCTTGAGGAATCCCCCACTGCACTCAGGGGGAGTGGTGGATCTGCCTCTTCAGCAGGGAGGCTGAGCCAGACCACAACTGCCCTGTGATGCTCCACCAGGGCCAGCCCAGGCCACAGGAACCACAATAAACAATTCCTGTGTTCCTCTGGGAGAGAGGAGTAAAGAGAGACCTTTACCTTTCCTTCCTCCCAAAGGATCTAAAAAAAAAAACCCTTTTAGTTTTTTATACAAAGCCTTTTGTTCCCCTGTAACTAGGCCAGCAGCATTGTCATTGTGTCCCCTGTGCACAAGGGGACAAGGAGGGACCTGCACTCGTGTAGCCTGGGGCCACCCCATCCCTGCCTTGTTCACAGGGCTGGCAGGGAAGTGGCTCCCAGGGGACACACAGGGCAGGATGTCACCTCCAGGAGGGGCACACAGGGGACACACAGGGCAGGATGTCACCTCCAGGAGGGACGGGAGCTCCCAGCACTGCTCCTGCTCTGCCCAAATTCAGCCAGTCCCTCTTTTGGGGGTGGAAGGGCTGAAGGCCCTGAGAGCTCTGTGCCAGCCTGGCTGGAAAAGCAGAGTGCTCTGTGCCAAGGGATGGATGTCTGGCCTCCTTCCACTGCTCAGAGACACTGCCATCATCCCTGGGACTCCTTGGAGGTGCAGCAGCCTCCAGCAGCCACAAAAAAAAAAAGGGAAAAGCCCTGGCAGAGCCACTGCCAGGTGTCAGTGTGACACTCCCAGAGCAGCAGCACCATTCAAACCCAGGGGAAATCTCCAGGAGGGAAAGAGAAAAGACAACCCCAGCCAGCCTGGAGAAACAACAGGTTTGTAGCAGGTGAATCAATCCTGTGTGGGCAGGAAGCCCTCAGGGGTGCCCTGGCATTGCTGCCTTTCAGCCAAAGGGAAGCAAAGCACAGAGCACAGCAGACTGCGGCTCTCCTACAAGCTCACAGCATCCTCCACAGGGCTCAGGAGCTGCCACAGCACAGCCACCCAGGCTTTTCCAGGGGCAGAGGAGCCCCCAGCCCTCCACCTAAGCATCCCTGAACAGCTGAAAGGCAGAGGAGTAGGAACAGCCTTCAGCTGTGGGCTGCAGCACGCCAGCACTGCAATTATCTGCTGCTGGAAAGGGCTAACAAATAAAGTGACCTGCTTCAAAGCCCTTGTTAGTGCCTGGAGATGTTGTGCAGAGCTCAAGTACCAGGTCAAGCAGCTCAAGAAGGGCTGGGCTTCCCCAGGGAGATCTGGTGGAGGAGCTCCCAGGGCAGCTCCCTGCTGTCCCTGCACAGCACAGCCAGGCTTTCCTTGCCTGGAGAGACTCCTGGGCACTGGCAGGGGATCCCCTGAGCTCCCCACCTCCATGCAGGCAGCTCTGATGCTGCTGTCACACAAACAGCACGCACCTGAGCCCAGATCCAGGGCAGCCTCCCTCTCAGCAGCAGCCAGCTCAGGAACAAAGGGTTTCTCTGCCTGCTCCGAGGAGGATCAGCCTTGCTCACAGCAGACAGACCCCTAACTCCTGTCCATCCCCATGGATCAGCCCTGCCCCATCCCAGTGGATCAGGGGCACCTGGGCCTGGGCAAGCAGCACAGCCCAGCTCCCCATCCCCTTCTCACCTCCCACCTAACCAAGGGGAAAAGCAACACCCTGGGCTTGTCAGCACCAATGAGCTCTGCCAGCAGCACACTCAGCACCAGCACAAACCCTCCCTGACAGCCTGGACAGAGCTGGCCTGGCAGAGCTGAACCACCTGGGAGAGCTGAGCCTGGGAGAGCTGGGCCTGGGAGAGCTGAGCCTGGGAGAGCTGACCCACCTGGGAGAGCTGAGCCTGGGAGAGCTGACCCACTTGGGAGAGCTGAACCTGGCAGAGCTGAACCTGGCAGAGCTGACCCACCTGGCAGAGCTGACCCACCTGGCAGAGCTGACCCACCGTGCCCGGGGATGCTCAAGTGTGTCACTAGACCTGCCTGACATCCCCGTGCAGCCTGGACCAGCTCAGGTCCCTTTATTTCTGAATGAGCCGCCCCTAGAGGAGTGGAAAGCAATTTCTACCTAAACCACTGTGCACTCAGTGATCCAGGCTCCCATCCCCAAGTGCTGCAGGCACAGCCCCACACAAGCAGTGAGCAGTGGAGCAGAGCCACCCCCTCCCCAGCAGATGCTGATGAAGCAAGGAGCTGTGGGATGTGCACACAGACACCACACAGACCTCAGCCCCTCCAGAGCTGGCTGGGAGGAGGCTTTGCAGAGAGCTGTGGTCCAGCTCCAGCAGGGAGGTGATTGTGGAGGCAGCAGAGCATCCCTGATGCTGCAGAGTAACGTGGTGTCCCATAAATAGCTTGGAGAGGGGGTGATCTGGGGACGTCAGTGCATGATCTGCCATTGTCACAGCCTGAGCCCAGAGCAGGGCTGGCTCTGGGAAAGGCTCTCAGGAGCACCCTGGAGGGGATTGCTGCACCCAGCTTGGCTTTGGAGGGCTGAATTTGCCCTCAGGGAATGCTGTCTGGAGAGGACAGCAGCAGGCTGGAGAAGAAACAAGCTGAAAGGGGTCAAAGCCCAGGCAGGTCCTGCACCCCAGGGCCCATCCTGGTCCAAAACCCACCCATAGCCCGTCCTGGTATCCCCTCCCACAAGGGGCATTTTAACAAAGCATCACCTGAATAAATGCTCAGCCCTGATCCTGCTTTCACACCTCCTATTGACAAAATCTTCATCATTATGCAAGACCTTGTTGATGCTTTTTAATCTTCATAATTATAGTCTGGCAAGGAGGGATCCTTAAACACTGAGCAGAAAGAAAAAGGGGAAGGGAAAAAAAAGATACAAAGGTGACCTGTGCTCTACCATCTCCCTAGGAAACTAAACCTTTTTCATTTTGACTGGATTACAGAGAGAGTAGGGGAGATGCAAGATGCTTTTTTTCCTAAAAAAAAAAAAAAAAGAAAAAAAGAGGAATTGGAGCTTTACTGGAATTGCTGTCCTTGGGAAATCAGTGGATCCAGCCCAGAGCAGTGCTCCACAAAGCAGGGATGGTGCAGGGCTGGGCTTTCAGCCTGAGAACCCCAACTCCTTTACTTTTGCTCCTGTTCTCCAGGTGAATAAAAATGCCTGGCCCAGACTCAGCTGAGTGGAAACTACTTATACAGAGAACAAATTTACCACAAAGTAGGTAAAACATACCAGATCCCAAATGGTCCAAATGCACTGGGTCCTCTCCCCCAAAATCAAAACTCTCTGAAGACTCTGGAGTTCCAAGGACCAAATAACATCTATCCTGCATGCTGTCTTTGCCTGTCATCCATGTCACGTTTAATTCATCACTTTGGCACAGTTTGGTGCCAAGTCACTCTCCACATCCTCCCCAAACTAAAATGTTCACAGTTCTGGGCTCTGGCTTGGTGCCCAAAAGAAAAAGAGGTGAAATTCCTCAAGTGTTAAATGAAAATTGGAAGTGATGCCCCAGTCATGGAGGATTTTGGCCCATGGAACTGAAGGCTGGATGTGACCAGGAGGGTCTGAGTGCTGAGCTGGGATGTGGTGAGGGGAGGAAGGCCCCTGGGACTGTGCCCATGGTGCCACATCACCCAGCTGGGACCCACAGGAGAATCCTGCCCAGGTGCAGGGGGAAACCAAGGGCTGCAGAGTCAGGTAACACCTTTTATTAGACAAGATTTCAACTCCCAAAAGCTGAGCCACCATTCCTACCAGCAGAAGTCAGGCTAATGAATGACTCCTCTCCCTCAAACCCCTTTTGCTTGGAGCCCAAGAGGGTTGTGGTGCTGTCAGACTGATGCTCAGCCACGGGATCCATGCAGGGACCAGAGTGAACTCTCACTGACCACTGTCACATCCCACAGAAAGCCTGGCTTTGGTTCCCAGCTGGTGAACAGAACTACAGAGCCAAGAGCTGGGCAAGCTGGGCCAGGGCTCCTTGGTGAGTTCTTGCCTGGTTCCAGCTCTCTTGCCTGGATCCAGCTCTCCTGCCTCTCACCCTCACAAGTGAAACCCCCTTTGCTGCTGAGATGAAGTCAGAGCCACCCTTGGCCATTCCTGTGGTTTTCCAGACTCTCTGCAGGTGCTCTCCCAGCTCAGGGCTCTGCATTGCTTTGCTAAGTGTGTCTGGAGGGAGGTTAATGAAATGTTTTGGTGCACAGGATCAGGTTTCCTGCGTGCTGTTTGCCGATGGCACCAATCCCCATCAGGCAGGGGATCACACCACGGGATTCCCGGAGCAGGGAGGCTTTGCCCAGCCAGCAGCAGGGAACCTGTGCATTTACAGGACCAATCCTGGCTGCCAGGACCTTCTCCCACTGCTGGGGATCATCCCTGACCCACAGCTGAGGATGGGGATGCTGATGGTAGGGGAGCAGAGCTGATTTGCACCAGGCTGGAGCTGGGCAGTGCCAACACTCACCCACGCTGGGCTGGGAGCAAGGTTACACAGGAGTGTGGCATGGGGCGTGACACCCAGCATGACAGCAGCAGGGAGGAGGTGCAGAGGTCCTGGACACTGTGGGACAGTAAGGAGAGGGGCTTGGGAATTCCTCCTCCCTGGCTGTTAACAACAAGGTAACCCTGCTGGTTCCAGTGGCACCAACACTGGTCTGTACTGGTTGGAGAGCAGAAGCCAGCCCAGGGCATACAGCCAGGACAGTGCAAGTTCTCCACCTGGGCACCAGAGACCATCCAGCCATCACAACCCCCTCACCCACACTCATCCTCATCCCTAACAGGAGTTTGTGATCACCCTGCCATGCACTCCCTGTGCTCTCCCACCCTGGCCCCAGGTCACTGCTGGAGATGGGGTTCCCCTGCCTCGGGGGTGATGCCCGGGGCACAGGGATGCTCCAGCCAGTCACCTCCTCACTGTGGAACTCAAAGCCAGTTAAGAGAGCAAACAACCAGGCAAAGAGCATCCCCTGGGGTGAGTGTGCCCTTCTCACAGTCACTCCCTGCTCCACCCCTGAGCTCTGGGAAGCTCACACCTCTGCCAGCGCCCACCCCTGAGCTCTGGGAACCTCACACCTCTGCCAGCGCTTTGTGGCATCCCCTTGGCCAAGTTCCCCGGTCGCAGGGCAGTGCCGCGGCATCCAGGGCAGAAATCGCTCCAGGCAAGCAGAGCCAGGCAGCTCCCGAGGAGAGGCAGGAAACCTCTCCACACCTGAGTGCAAGCAGAGCCAGGCAGCTCCCGAGGAGAGGCAGGAAACCTCTCCACACCTGAGTGCAAGCAGAGCCAGGCAGCTCCCGAGGAGAGGCAGGAAACCTCTCCACACCTGAGTGCAAGCCCAGCCTGTCCTGCTTCCCGACAGGCGGTACCTGAGCAAAGCAAAAGGCAGCGAGCAGATCCCTCCGGTGACCCCAGAGCTCCGAACACAGCGGGGAGCGCTGGAAGCCGCTGGGTTGGGCTGGCCCCACCTTGAGTTTCGTCCCCCGGCACGTTCCCCTCTATCTCTAAGAGGTTTTGGTCCCTCTCCCAATCGGAAAACCACCTAAGTGCCAGCATCTCCCAACATCTCAAGCTCGGGACCAACCCAAGCACGTCTCCAGCGAAGCAAAGAAGCCGTAGAGCAAGGGCTAGAGAAGGGAAGCGAATGTATGGAAGCAAAAAATAGGGAGTTACAGCAAGGGGAAAAAGCAATGGGTGGGTACGGGTGTGCTGGAGCCGGAGGGGTTCAGGTCTGGACATCCACCCCAGCCCCACTGCCAGCTCAGGGCGGGATTCGGAATCCCCAGCTGCACCAGCCCGCTCAAACCACAGGAACAGAGTCCCCCCGAGTACCAACATCTCCGAGAGTCGTTCCCAGAAAAAAACAGCGGCAGCAGCCCCGCGATAACCCCGGAGACACCGGCGGAAGGGCGAGCCGGGACCGGCGGCCAGCGGGAGCTGCAGGAGCCGCACGCTGCCCCGCGGGCAGCCCTGCCCGGACCCTGCATCGATCCCTGCCCCGATCCCTGCCGCGATCCCTGCATGGATCTCTGCATGGATCCCTGCCATCCCCAGCCCTGCCCCGATCCCTGCCCTGATCCCTGCGTGGATCCCTGTCCCGATCCCTGCCCGTATCCCTGTCCCGATCCCTGCCCCGATCCCTGTCCCGATCCCTGCCCTGATCCCTGCCCGTATCCCTGTCCCAATCCCTGCCCCGATCCCTGCCCGATCCCTGCCATCCCCAGCCGGGCTCCATCCCCGCACAGAGCCCGAGCCCCGCAGCCGCAGCCCCCGCACCGTTCGCTCCCCGCCCGCAGGATCCGGGCGAGGCGGCGGCGCCGGGAGGAAACCCCAACTTTACCTAAAGGGTCTCAAGGTGACGAGGCATCTCCTGACCATTATCTTGCCATCCGCGTTGACAGTGATCATCGTTCGGAGTTGCGGGCAGGGGGCGGCCCCGCGCCCCCCCAGCAGCAGCGAGCGGGGCTGTGCGGGGCGGGGGGCGCTGCGGGGACCCCCCCGCCCTAGCGTTGCCCCTGCCCGCTGCCGGCCGAGCCCATGGCCGGGCCCCCGGGCTCCGCTCCGCTCCGCGCACCCCGCGCTGCGGCTCCGCTCCGCCCCGCGCCGCCCCGCGGAGCCTCCGCCGCGCTCCGCCGCGCTCCGCGTGCCATCTAGCGGCTACCGCGCCCGCGGAGGGGGGGTCGGGGCAGCGGGGCAAGGGGAGGTGGGCATGGACACCCCCCTGAGGTGAGGGGATGGCGTTTTGTCGGGGGGATAACCGGGTGTGGGCGGAGAGGGCGGCAGCATCCCCGCGCAGGTGACAGCCCCCGGTGCGGGGACCTCGGGAGGCAGGGATGACCAGAAATGCCACCCAGCACCGTGCCCGGGTGATGTTTGATTTGTGGGGTGGTTAGGAGCAGGGCAAACCTCCCTTGTGGGGAAAGGCGGGTCTGAGTGTCTGACAGCACCAGGCTGCAGCTCTGCGGCCCCATCACTCTGCTCTCTCTCTCTGGAGGGCACAGTCACAGCCACAACGTGGCTCCCCAAAGTCCCCGGGTGTTCCTGGCTGCTGCCAAGGGGACCAGGGCAGTGTCCTTGGGAAGACAAAGAGCTGAGGCAGGAGAAGCAGTGCTGAGCTCAGCAGAGGTGTTTCCACCTCTCCTGTGGAAGGTGACAAGCACAAAAACCTCACAAAAGTTGGGGCTTACAGGAGCCAGGTGTGCACAGAGCTCCATTTACAACCCCAGCCAGGATGGGTGCACCCACTGGGGGTGAGGGAAGGGATGCAGCACTCCGAGGTGAGCACAGAATGGCTGGAAGGACAATGCTGTCCCCCCTTGGCCAGGCTACAGGACAGGGCCAGACCATGGGCTGGGGGGCTGTGGTGCCAACAGAGCCCCCTCATGACACACTGGCCCCGTGGCTGGCTGTCCCTCTTTGCTCTGAACACCACCACAGGTACCATAAAGCACAGGATGACACTGGGGACAGATGTCCCTTTGCCTTCCCCATGGTGGGATGCTCTCCTCCCATGGTCTTCCCCAGCCCTTCCCCATCCAGAGAGAGAAACCTCCCTGCAGCCCCACCTGCCTGGCCTGGCTTAGTGATCTGCACCTCAGGTGCTGAATTCCAGCACCAGCCACCCACTCCTCTACAAACCAACCCTGATTGGGCACAATCCCAGGGTTTTCTCTGAGTGTGAAATCCCAGGGTTTTCCCGTGGGGCTGATTGAGGAGGAAATGCTGCTGTGGTACTGCATTTCCATTGGCACCCCAGATGCTCACAGTGCTTCTTTCTCCCCAGTGGAAACCAGGGTCAGCAAAGCTCCAGGGAGCATAAAGCTGCAACAGCACCAGCCACGAGTGAGCTCAGGGACAGCAGCTGGAAATTTACCCCAAACCAGAATTTTTCCTCATAAAGCAGCACTTTTTTCCAACCAGAAGTGAGAGGCAAAACCATATTCTCCAGGACTTCTTAAATGCAGGAGGATTTTTGTGTTCATCCACACTTTTTGTGGGCAGGTGACAGGGAAGGAGCCATCGGCACAGCAGGTCTGGGTGGGATCCCAGCAGGATGCAGAGGGACGGATGCACAGACTGAGGATTTGCAGCACGTGTGGCTCAGCAGCAGCAGGCAGCACTGCCAAGCCAAACCCTCAGGTCACCTTGGCAAGGACACCCTTCCCTGGAGCCCACCCTTATGTGGGGACCTCACGGACACAACCAGGCAGCCCCCAAACACCAGCTGGGCGCTCAGTCCCTGCTCTTTTGGGTGCAGATGGGAGCACCTGGGCTCCTCTGGAGAAGCCACCTGGTGTTCCTCACCTGGCCAGTGGGCAAGGAGGGAGCAGCAGCCTGGTGAAGGTGCTGTGGGGATCCTGCTACCCAGGATTTCCTGCCTGCTCACTCCTAAAAATCTGGTGCTGCCCTCCAGAGCCCGGCTCCAGCCGGCAGCAGGAGGCAGAGCCCTTCATTCCAAAACTTCTTTCCAAGATCAGCTCAGCTCCAGGGGGCTGGAAGTCTTCCTAGTGCACATAAACACTGCATGGAGTGCGTGATGGGGCAACCTGGGCGCTGCCTGGCATGTGCCAGGATCCAGCTGTGCCTTCCCAAGAGCCTGGGAGGGACAGGGAACATCCCAGGCAGGAGTGCAGAGCAGGGGGGACCAGGGCTCAGTGAGGGGGGAATTCTGGGGGGTGGGACCCTCTGACCTCCACAAGGATAACCCCAAACTCCTTCTGTACATCCCACAGCTCTGGATTGTGCCAATCCAGCTCTTCCCAGTGGCAGCAATTTCCCAGCAGGAAAAGTCTGGGGTGTGGCGAAACACCACAAATTAATTATTTAAGAATTAAGGGTGAGGGACATTGAGGGGAGAAGGGACCAGGGAGGAGATGGTGCCCTCCCATTCCTCCTTCCAGAGCTGATCCTGGCCTGGAAAACACCCCCAAAGGGTTTGGATGTTTCTTGGGCAGGCAGAAGGCAGCTCAGCCACCTTGGCTTCCTCCAGGTGCTTCCTGCAGCACTGACCAGGAAAATAAAATAAAATAAAATAAAATAAAATAAAATAAAATAAAATAAAATAAATAAATAAATAAAATAAAATAAAATAAAATAATAAATAATAAATTTTTTAAATTAAAATAATTTTTAAAATCAAATCAAATCAAATAATTAAAATTAAAAATCAAATAACTGAAATATAAAATGAAAATAATTAAAATAAAAATTAAAATAATTAGAATAAAAATAAAATAAAATAATTTTAAAATAAAATAAAATAAAATAATTAAAATAAAAAATAAAATATAAAATAAAATAATTTTAAAATAAATATGAAATAAAATAATTAAAATAAAATAAAATTAAAATAAAATAAAATAAAAATAGGAATCTGCTCTTGTCAGTCTCCGTGCACATCCTGGCAGGGTGCTGGGACCAGAAGGGAGCAACAGTCAGAGTTACTTCTGCAGCTCCCAGTTCCCACCAGAACCAGCCATGCGGGATCCATCACCCCAGGGATGGGAATGTGGCATTCCCCACCCCCCAGGGCCCTCATCCCCAAGGAGAAGCTCTGCAGCAGCCAATCCTTTCCCTGTGCTGCTGCTTGAAACAAAAGCTTAATTAACTACCAGCTCGCTGTCTGTTTAGAGGGATAAATCTACAATCCAAGGATGGTAATAAAGCACTGAATTATCTTCTTCGGCAGCTGAGAAGCAATAGCCCCAAAAATCAATGTGCTGAAGTTATACTGCACACACACACACACACACACATTTGTTTGTTGTCCTGAATTCAGCAGCAGCAGGGAATGGAGAGAACCAACTCAGCAGCCAGCTGGCCCAAAAGAAACCAGTTTTGCACCACTAAGAGCCCCTGCCCGCCCAGAGGGAGCATCCCTGGTACAGGGTCCTGCCTGTAACTGAGGCAGGGCCAAAGTTCCAGATCCAACACCAGAGCATCCTCTGGGAGATGGGACTCCCCTGCACCACTGCCCCAGTGTCCTGGTTTAGGGCAAATTTGGGAGGAAACCTCCAAATGGGGTCCATGTAGAAAGGAAATTCAAGCGGCCCCTCCCCTCTACTGGTTTGGGAGACATAAACCTCCTTTGAAAAAAGTGGAAAAAATTGTTTATTTAACAATTAAAAACTGTTTATTTAACAAGCAGAGTACTCACAAACATGGAAAATGAATAATATTAAACAATGGAACCTCTCACTGTTCTGAAGAGATGGCAAAATCAGAAAGTCCTTTTGCTTGCTCAGTCTCCATCAGTCCCTCTGGCACTGGAAATGCCACGTCCCGGGCCCCAGTGGGCCACAGGTGTGAGCTCCTGGTGTTTTTCTGGGTGTTCAGTCCAGAGCAGGGCTGATCAGTTCCAAGAAAAAGAAAAACCACAGTCCAGGGAACTTCTCTGACTCAGCCAGCTAAAAAATAACTAAAAGCAGAGGAGAGCTCTGTCCTGCTGTCTGTCCATGCTGTAGACAACAGTCCAGGAGAAGGAATGTGGAGGAGCAAGTGCAGCTTCTGAAAACCACACTTTGTTATTAACTTTGTTATTAAAAAATGTGTTTAACAAAAATTGTTAAACCACTCTTTGTTATTAACTTTGTTAACAAACTTTACACTTCTTCTCACCCCCTTTACTCTCAGAATCAATCTTAAAGGTGCAGACCTTAATATCCAGCGCAAACAGAACAGACAATTGGGGATACAAGCATCATGAAGTCACCCTAGGACACCCAGCAAAAGACCTTGGGGATCTTCAGCTGATCCTTGGTACCTCTGCAGCCCCTCAAAGCTCCCTCAGCAGCCAAGGCTGCACAGAATGTCATGGTTTGGGTCACCACAGCTGCAGGAAAGGGGTTGTGAATGCAGAAGGGCTGTAACCCACCAGAAATAAAACTTAAAATACATTATTGCAAAGGTCACAGACGCACACACATCACTGCTCAGTGATGCTGAGTGACATTGAGGGGAGAAGGGACCATCCCTGAGGATGTTCTCTGCCCCCTGGAGTTGCTCTCTGTTCCCTGGAGCTGTTCTCTGGAGTTGCTCTGGAGCTGGGGCACCTCCACACAAGCCACAGTGACAGATTTATCTGGGCTTTGCTGAGCAGTGCCCATGTGCTGGGGGTCCAAAAGCAGCCCAGGACCCTCCAGAGCCTCCCCACTCCAGCCCAGGACCCTCCTCAGCACTTCCCAAAGCCTGGGGCTGGATCTGCCCGCGTTTCATCCTCTCCAGCCTCAAGCTGCTGGGTGTTCATGGACAAATGGTGATCCCAGAGGGGGACAATGACAGGGTGTTCATGGACAAACAGTGATCCCAGAGGGGGACAATGACAGCAGGCAGTGGAGCTGAAATGTGCTGTGACAAGGCACTTCCTTAAGTTCTCCCTGCACACAGCCTCGCCCTTGAGATAAGAGAGATAATTTGATTGCAGGAGCTGCCGTGCCCAAGTGCTTTGGGCATTAGGATCACTTAGTCACCGTAACTCCTCTGTCCCCTCAGGCGACGCTGCTGGGGACAGGGAGTTCTGTTATTGACACAAACAACTCGGCTCCACCGCTGGCTCGGCCTCAATTGCTGCATTCACGCCTCTGCCCAGCTCTGTTCAACAGGGCAGAGAGGCTCCGAGGGACCTCCTGTGCCACTGAGCATCACCAGCCAGGGGCAGTGTCCTGGTTTAGAGCAAATTTGGGAGAGAATCCCCAAAGGGGCTCTGGTAGGAAAGCAAATTCAATCGGCCCTTCCCCCAACCGGTCTGGGAGAAAATACCTCCTTGGAGAAAAGTGGAAAAAACCTGTTTATTAAACAATAAAACCTGAACAATATTAAACAATAAAACCCCTTGCTGCTCCAAAAGAGATGACAAACTGAGAAAACCCCATCTCCACATTGCAGCTCAGCTCACTCAGTCTCTGATCAGTCCCTCAGTGCTGGAAATGTCGCAGGCCCGGCCCGGCCCGGTGGGCCTCAGGTGCAGCTGCCGGTGCTCCCCTGGGTGTTCAGGCCAGAGCAGGTTTCAAGAGGTCCAAAGGAAAGTGAAAAACAACACAGTCCAGGGAACTTCTTTGCCTCAGCTAGCTAAACTAACTAAAAACAAAAAAAGAGCTCTGTCCCGCTGTCTGTCCATCCGCAGACAACACAGTCCAGGAGCAGGAATGTGGAGGAGTGAGAGCAGTGCCTGAAAAAAATCTGTGCGCTTCTTCTCTCCCCCCTTCACCCTCTGCAACAAGTCTTAAAGGTGCAAAACTTATTATTCAGCATAAACAAAACGAGACGACTGGGGATAAAAGCATCATAGAGTCAACCCAGGACAGGCAGCAAAAAAAACCCCTCAATTTGCTCCTCAGAGCACTGGGCAAAGAGCAGGGAGGGGATGGCAGAGTCCTAAAGCCACCTTTGCATCCCCACACACGGGATGCTCAGGAGCTCCCCGAGACTGCTGAAAGGGACCAAGAGGAGCCAGAAAAACCCTGGGCATGGGTGGCCTTGCTGCTGCCAGAGCAGGAAATGTGGGTGCTCAGGATCCATCCAGCAGCCTGAAGTCCCTGTGACTGCAGCCTGCAGAAGATGCAACATTTCCCTCAACACCTGAAATGCAGGAACACTGCTCAGCTAACAGGCAGCAGAGAGAGGGCACCTGACACTGCCCTGGGGAGATTCACCAGCCATGAGGGTCCCGGAATCTGTTCTCTGCTCCATGGGGCTGCTCTCTGTTCCCCAGAGCCGTTCTCTGGGGCAGTTCTGCAGTTCACAGAGCTGTTCTCTGACCCCTGGAGCTGCTCTTTGGTACCTGGAGCTGTTCTCGATGTATTCTGGTCCCTGGGGATGTTCTCTGGTCTCTGAATCTGTTCTCTACTCCCTGGAGTTTTAATGTTTTCTTGTCCCTGGGGATGTTCTCTGGTCCCCAGAGCTGTTCACTGGAGCTGTTCTCTGGTCCCTGCAGCTGTTCTTGATGTTTTCTGGTCCCTAGAGCTGTTCTCTGGTCACTGGATCTGTCCTCTGCTCCCTAGAGCTGTTCTCTGGTCACTGGATCTGTTCTCTGCTCCCTGGAGCTGTTCCCTGGAGCTATTCTCTGCTCCCCGGAGCTGTTCTCTGGTCTCTCAGTTGTTCACTGGAGCTGTTCTCTGATTCCTGGAGCTGTTCTACATGTTTTCATGTCCCTGGGGATGTTCTCTGCTCCCTGGAGTTGTTCTCTGTTCCCTGGATCTGTTCCCTGGGGTTGTTCTCTGTTCCCTGGAGCTGCATGGCTGGGTCTCAGTGGGCTGCACCACCAGGCAGACACCAATCTCTGTCCCCTCCTGCCCTGGGACAGCAGCTGGGAGCCCAGGGGTGATGTTCAGCACTTCTGCACTGCCTGAAGGCATCCCTGGGGGCAGATCCAGCAGGGCTGAGGCTGCCTGCAGCCCCCAGCACCCAGGATGGGCTTTGAGCCCACAGGAACATCCAGAGGGCAGCAGGAGGAGCATTCCAGCCCTGGATCCCGGGGGTGCTGCAGCCCCCAGCACTCAGGATGGGTGTAGGAGTGTTGGGGGGTGGGATGGTCGGGATGGATGGAGATGAGAGATCTCTGCAGCCAGGTCTGGAATTTGGGGTTTATTGCAAAGGGCCTGGGTGCAGGGCCCTGCTGGGAGCTGCCAGCACAGCTCAGAGCAGGCCCGAGAGAAGTAAAGAGAGTGGTAAAGAGAATGAGAGAGAGAGGGGGGATGAGAGGGTAAGAGGGTAAGAGAGCGAAGTTCCCGTTACAATACAATAAATCTTCTTCTGTGCTGAATATTCTAATTCTCACTAACCAATCTAGTACAAGATACAAATCCTATAGCATTTACATACAGCCTATAAGAATCACTACATTACCATACTGTGTTACATTTTAAACCCTAAAAACTCCTCTTTGGGCCCCTTCTGCCAAGCCTGGCAGGGTCTGCTCTGACCCTTGGGCCTGTCTGCAAGCAGAGGGTGTTGTTTCATCAAAAGGGGATTGCCTTCAGCCAGCCACACCATTGTTTTCCTGTTGTTCAGTAACTGAGGGATCTCAAAGCTTGCTTTCATTTCAATCTCACTTATAGTTTCTATGTTCTCAAAATCTTTTGCCAGGCAATCATATTTATAAGGCTTTCCTGTTTCATCTTCCCCAACAGATGGGCTCTCAGCATCAGTGGGGAGCAGGAGGAGCATTCCAGCCCCGGGATCCCCAGGGATGCTGCAGCCCCAGCGCTGGTGGCACAGCCAGGACCCATCCTGTGCTCAGGTACTGCTGGAGGAGCAGAGCCAGGTCAGGTGTAAAACACGAGATTCTACATCTCCCGACAGCTCAGGGCTGTCAGCGCTGCCTTGCAGGGGAATTTGGGCAGCTCCTGCTCCTCCAGGCTGCCAGCACTGTGAATCCTTCACTTCCATTAGCTGCTAATTCGCTAATTCAGCAGAGGAGAATAGTCGATGTAGGGATCACTCCTCAGCTCCCAATAGGATTATGTGTTCTGAGAGCAGCGGGGAAGCTGAATTTCCCTTTCTCCTCCTGCTTAAATAAACTCATGCATTTTTCTCACTATGTTAATTAAACCCAGCAACGACCCCGGCTTCACCGAGAAGCAAACACAAAAGGTGAAAGGAAAACCTGAAGCAGCTTTATCGGTCACAAAGGGCTCCTGGCTCCCCGGCTGCAAAGGGAGACGCTCCGAGGAAACACGAGCAGCAATTAAAAATTAAAGAGAGAGGAAGATGTGTGCAGCAGAGGAGGGAGATGCAGTGGGATCGCATTAAGGGGCAGCTCCTGACCCCCCCGGGGAGATAATTCCCTCACTGGGCAGCTCTGCCCAGCTCCATCCAGGCAGCGAGGAGGCAACAAGGAAGGGACAGAGCCCAGGGGAAAGGAGAGCAGTAAAGCAGGGTGGGAAATGCTGAAACACCTCTCCTGAGGAGGACAGAGCATCCTTCCTCCCTTTGGGTGGGGTTATTTGAGGCAAAACACCCCCGAGAGCCCTCGCCGGGAAGGGGAGCAGGGAAAGTCAGCCCCGAGGGCTGGATGTGCCCCTTTTTCCAGGCAGATCCTCAGAGCTGCCAGCTCAGGTTTGCCTCCCCCCTGTGCCTCCCTGTCACACTCAGCGGAGCACATTCCCCAGCCCACTGCGGTCCCATGAGGACAATACATTGCTCAGCCATTGGATTAGCATCGAAAGGACAAGAAAAACCCTCTGGAGGAGCCTCCCAGGCTTGTTAGCACGTTATCCTGAGCTCCTGCAGCAAGTGCTGCCTGCCCGGAGAGGGAGAGCCCAGGAGCTCCCCCAGCCACCCCACAGGATGAGGATGGGTTTTGTCCCCTGCAGAACAAGCCCAGCAGGGTCCAGGAGCTCCCCCAGCCATCCCATGGGATGAGGATGGGTTTTATCCCCTGCAGAACAAGCCTGGGAGAGTCCAGGAGCTCCCACAGCATCCCACAGGATAAGGATGGATTTTATACCCTGCAGAACAAATCCAGGAGAGTCCAGGGGCTCCCCCAGCATCCCACGGGATTAAGAATGAATTATCCCCTGGGGAACAAGCCCTGGCCCAGCAGAGCCCAGGAGCTCCCCCAGCCATTCCATGGGATGGATTTTATCCCCTGGGTAACAATGCCACCAACCTGGGGGCATCACCCTGCACAGGGTGGAGATGTGGTGGAGCTCAAGGTGAAAAATGCTTCACACAGGGCTGAAGAAGGGGAGAAGAGAGAGCTGTAACCCCCCCAAGAGGCTCCTGCATTCACAAGGATTTACTCAGCCACCCAGGGCTCACTTCAACAGCCCAAAATGAGCCCAGCAGGGCACTCACACTCCCTGCAAGGGGCTGGGGAGAGACAGAGCTGCGAGCCCCTGCAGTGAGCAGCGGGTGCTGGAGCAGGAGGAAAGTTCAGCCAAATTAAGAGGGACAAGATACATCAAGCTTCAGCTGTAATTAAAGAAAGTCAAGTCAGGGTGAGAAGAAGTCTGCAGCCTTTTAATTACTGCAGGAGGGTCGAGGCTGCTGCACAGCACTCCCAGCCCTGTTGCTGTGTCAGGAGGCTGGGAGTGGGAGAAGTCCCATTTTGCAGCCCCCTCTCTGCCAAAAGACTTCAAAATTAATCCAGGAAATCCTAAACTGTCCTGAGTTATTCAAAATCATGATGAAACAAATGGAAAGCCCCCAGCTATGGGCTGGGATCATGCAATTAGACTGTGAGAAAATAAACCTCTGAAACCCTCAGACATTCAAACCTGAGAGACTTCATGAAGAAAAATGTTCGCTTTTCACATACAATGAGTGGAAATAATTTTAGATTTTTATTATTATTATTATTATTTTAGAAAGGAAATAAGCATATTTCAATCCAGTCAAGAGTGAAATTGAGTTGAACAACAAAGCAATTTCTATTAGTGGAGACCACGGGGAAAAAAATATGGATGAATAGGAAACTCACAAAGAAATGTGTCAGACAATGGTGGAATTAGGAATTAAGAGACTTTGCTTCACTGCTGATAATATAAGCACATAATGATCTACCTCATCCCTTATGTGCTCCCTTCCTGTAACAACACTGCAAAATCACAACCGTGGAAAAGATTGGAGTTTAATTCTGCCCTCCATCCAGCAGGGGAGGGAATGGGGTGCTGTGCTTTGGATCCCCTGTTAGGGTTGGTCCCCTTCTCCTACAGAGCATCTCCTCTTCCCATTCCATTCCTCTTCATCTTCTCCACTCACTGCTGGTGCTTTTGGGGACAGGCAGCATCCAGCTGTCCCCTCCTGAGGGTCCCCATCCCAGGCCACACAGCAGCACCACAGGTTCCCTCCCAGGGTGTCACTGCTCCTCGTCTCATCTCCATTGCCAAGGATCCAGGTCCTTTGGTTAAAAACTTACAGTTTGAATAGTCTTAAGCATCAAATCTTAAAGCAATTACACTGCCCTAAATCTTTATTGGCTTTAAAGATTAACTTCTCATCTCCAGCAAGGCAGCCCCACTTGTTTCTGTTCAGCAAGATCACAATTTGAATATGGAGACAAAGGAATATTGATCACGCCCTATATTGCTAAATGGAATTTTTTGTACCTCTTTTCTTCATTTTTCTTTCTTTTCTATATTTCTTCTCCTGCAGACAAGGCAGTGAAGGTGAACTGCAGCAGGAGCCAAGGCTGGAGCTGCCAGGTGCTCTGTCACAGAGGCAGGGAGGAATGCAAAACTCAATTTCCAGCAAGTCCTGATCCCTTTGAAATCAATTAGGCGGCTCCCGAGGCCCTGGGTTGAAAAGAGACGGACGGAGGCAATCAAGGGGAGCAGCACTTGAGTAAAAGAGCAGTAAAAGCGCAGAGCAATTCCCTAAAATGCTGCTGATCCATCAGCTGAGAGGCTCTGTGAAGGTTTGAAGATTTGAACAGCTGGTTTTGTACCAGCCCTCCTTCCCAGGGCACAGCCAAAGCCACCCCAGTGCCGTGGGACAGATGGGACACAGCACATGGTGGCTTCTCCCTGGGCTTGGATCTAGCCCAGATGTGTCCATCAGGGACAAGACCTCATTCCCAAAGGGCATTCGGCCCCAAAATGGGGTGGTTGCAATCCTTCAGCACTCCCTGGCACAACAGGCATCCAGAAAGGGGCACCACAAGGAGCACACTGTGGCATCTGTGTGACCCAGAGGGGCCCTGGCAGGGGGAAAAGCCAACAGAGGACAGGCAGTTCCTCAGGGAAGGATGGTTTGAGGTTTTCCCTCTCCATTTCCTAGCTCAGGAGGGAAGAGCACACTGCTGGCAGAGCTTGTTCCCACATTTACCCACATCAAAGCTCTCTCAGAGCCTCTGTCTTCTGAATTTCCAAAAGGAAGAGGAGAAAATCAGAATCAGCAAACTGAGGAGCAGTTGGAGCTGCACTTGGGCTTAAAGAGGATTGATAAGTCTCCTCCACAGCAGTAAATAACCAGACTTTGCTCCGTACCCAGAGGTGGGAGCATCCCTTCTCCAAACACCTGCAATAAGACACTTGCAATTACTGCTTTGTCTCCTGGAAACTAGTAAATAATTCAAACAACCCTGCTTCTTTTTTTTTTTCTGTTCCTTTCCCCTTTTGTTTTTCATTTTAATTAATCCACATAGAATTTTGTCCTCCAAACACAATCACAGCAGCCCAGGAACAGCCAGCAGAGGATCTCATTACGCAGCTTCCCAGCCAGATCCTGCAGCCATTATTAATAGAGACTTCACCAAGTGAGGAATTAATAAACCCTGATGGCAAGGGGGAAGGGAAGCACTCCTGGTGCACATCAGCCTCTCCTCCTGTCCCTGGGATGGCTGATAGGGGTGCCAGGGGGCTGCCATGCCTTAGGAACAGCCGAATCTGCTGAGTGCCACCACCCTCTGTCAGCGCCGGGGGCCCAGGAGGAGATGCTGGGTTCAAAGCAAGTGAGGGAGTCAGGAAAGCTGGCTCAGCACACACAGGTCACTGCACAGCCCCTGGCACAGTCCAAGGGTGTGTTTTCACAGAGCTGTGCTAATCCTTCCTCTCTCTGCTCACATCAGGAGCAGCTGGTGCCTGGAGTGCTGCCTCAGAGTCAGGAATTGCTCTCGCCTAGGGGTGGCTTTATGGAGTGCAGACACACAGGTCCCCCCAAGTCCCTGCCCTGGGAGGAGAGAGCAGGATTGTGCCCCCCAGCACCCCAGTGTGGGGTGAAACCCTGTGTCCAGCTGGTTTTGGGGGTTTGGATCCTGCCTCAATGCTCAAACCTACATGGTGCCTGTGTTTGAGTGTCCTGTGGTGAACATCCATCCATAAATGATCCATCAATCCATCCATCCATCCATCCATCCATCCATTCATCCATAAATGATCCATCCATCCATCCATCCATCCATCCATCCATCCATCCATCATCCATCCATCCATAAATGATCCATCCATCCATCCATCCATCCATCCATCCATCCATCCATCCATCCATCCATCCATCATCCATCCATCCATCCATAAATGATCCATCCATCCATCCATCCATCCATCCATCCATCCATCCATCCATCATCCATCCATCCACCCACCCACCCCCCAGGATCTGCTCTGGTTGACCCCTCAGGAAGAAGAAAACTCCTCCTCCTTGGAGAACCCCCTGTCCCAGTGGGGTTTTCCTGACACAGGGCAGTCTGGATGGCACAGCAGTGACTGCAGGCAGGGACACAAGGGACACCCTTCTCCTGAGGGATGCTCCTGTAGGAAAACGCCAGCATTCCCTGGAGTAACTTGCAGAGGGAGCAGGCCCAGCCAAGCAGGCTGGCACCACATCCCTGTTCCTGTCTGGATTTTTCTCTCCCCAGCCCCAGGAAGGCTGTGCTGGCTGTGCTGGCTGCAGGAGGGTGTGAATCACTTCGGCTCCACAGCTTCTCTGCCTTGATCAGCTGCACTTAGATAAACAGCAGTACATCAATAAGCAGCTCTAATTAGAGGTGTTAATAGCACTGGGAGCTGGGGGAAAGCACAGGAGGCAGGAGAGAGAGCAGTTGGCAATGTGAGGAGAGGGAGGGGAAGAGCAGGGAGACCTGGGATGCTCAGGACTTTCCCTTTCTGCCTCAGACCCCACAGGTGGGACAATCAAGCTCCAGGAGCCCCCATGCAATTGCCAGGGAAATATCCTCCATCCTGATTGTCTTGAATAATTTATGCAGATGCTGTCATGCATTCATATTTTATGGAAGTCTTGCAAAGCCGTGGATGTTCACAACCATTTGCTCCCTCCCAGAAATCTCCATCAGTGAGGGGTGCTGGGAGCTGGAGTGGAAATTACAGCTCAGGAACCTCAGCTCCCTGTGGCACTGGGGACAGGGCACGGAGCTGATCAGGGCAGCCACATTCCCAGGGCTGGGCTCTGCCCCTCCACCCCAGCATGCACCCCCAGTACCTCCTGGGGACAGGGGACACTGGCACAGCAGCAGGGCTCCCCCATGACCCTACTCCTCACAGCCCTGATTCCCCAAAGCAAAGAGGCTCTGTGGTCCCATGGAGGGACCTGGGGAAGGGTCAGTGCCCACAGCACCATCCCCTGTGCCCAGGAAGCCTCTCAGTGATGCTGAGCAGGACAAATGGGCAGGAGCTTCTCCCAGGGTTCCTCTGTCCCCTGATGGGGGGACACAGCCTGGGGCAGAGGGGCCCCCTGGGCTGCCACTGCCTGATGGTGGGCTGGGCATCCCTGCCAGCTCCAGCACTTCCAGTGCCTCCCCAGCAGCTGTCTCCCTGGAAACTGGAAGCAGGAAAGGGCATCACTTCCCTTTGGGAAAGGTGGGTGGACAAGCTGTGCAGCAATTCCTTCCAGGAAAGGGGATGGGTGAAAGGCTGTGGCTCCTCTGCTGCCCAGCTCCAGGTGTGTCAGGCAGGATCTTTCCTTCCCAGGGATCCTCCAGGCTGGGGAGGGGCAGGAGCCATTCCCACACCTCCCCTGGGGCTGTGTTAGGTCTTTATACTAAAAACTACGCGTACAATGTTTACAATTCCTTTCCAATACCTATCACCTGTGTTAGACAGTGAGCTCCTACTCTAAACCAATCTGTAAGTGCCAACATCACAGCAGAAGATGGAGGCCAAGAAGAAGAAAGGCTGGACATGCCCAGATCCGTCCATCTTGCCCCCCTGAATCCCCATGCTAGAAACCCCAAAATCTACTTTTTCACCTTGTGATAAATTCACTATCATTCTACTTAATTTGTCATGGCTTGCAGATCTTCATCTAAGGTTGGTAATTTGCTCCACAGGTCATAATGAAAACCACAGGGGCATCTTGGGCTCTGTGCCAGGGTCTCCGAGCCCCCTGGCAGGGGTCTTGGCTGCTCAGGACAGCCAGAGGGATGTTCTGGGTTCTGACACACATCTCCATCTTCTTTGGGGTCAGGAGGGATCAGTGCCTGGATTCAAGGCCACATGGGGGGCACACAGTCACTGCAGGAAAAGCAAAGGACTTTGTGGAGAGCCAGCAGAGCAGGAGGAAGAAGGAGCAGGAGGTATACAAGGAGGAGAAGAACAGATGGGAGTAAGGGGAAAATTTGAAGAAACCAAGAAGAGTGCTCAGAGAGTGCTGGAGGAGGATGTGGCCTTAGGGAAGCCTGCCAGGAGCCAGCAGAGCAGAAAGTCAATGATACTAAAGCAAAGACACTGGATATTTTCATTCCCTGCAGCTCCTGCTTCTCAGAGGAGAGCGAGGATGTCTGAAATGCAGGCAGAAATTCAGCCAGAGGCACTTCAGTCTGCTTGTTCAGCCTGTAAAACATGGGGAAGCAGAGCAGGGACAGGCTCAGAGGGGACAGGAAGGACTGGCACGTGTCCCCAGGCAGCCCCTGTGTCACACACCCCACACTGGTTGTGTTTGTTCTCCCTCTGGGCACACCCAGGGAGCCTTTGCTCAGTCCCAGCTGCCTCTGCCTGCAGCAACTCCCATCCATCTCAATTAATGAACCTTCCCAGAAACGCACCAGGGGCCCCAGCTCCTGTGAGCAGAGAGGGGGGACACAGACAAATGTCCCCTGCCACACTGGGGGTGGCTGCTCTGAGCCTGACCCATCTCACACTGACCATGGGCACGTCCAGCTGCCCCACACTGGGCAGGGCACGAGCAGCACCAGCAGCTCCACTGTGGCATTCACATTCTATGATTCAAATTCACATTCTATTCACAAATTCTATTCAAATTCTCATGCTATGATTCCTTCACTCAGGGTTTTTCTCCTGGGAAGCTGAAAGGCAGCGAGAGGCCTCAGAGAAAAGGAGAACAATTCTTATCTCATTTGCTTCTCCTGTGTTGTGCTCATGTGGAACGTGTTTGGAGATTGTTTGCCCACAGGTGATTGTTTCATTGGATTCTGCTTTGAGTTGTTTTGACTCTTTGGCCGATTGGGGATTCTGGAAAGATTCACGAGTTTTCATTATTATCTTTTTAGTGTATCTTATACTAAAAAGATATACTATATCTTTATACTTATAAAAGTATCTTTTCTGTATTCTTTAGTATCGGATAGTATATTGTGTTTACTTGGAATGTGTTTGGAGATTGTTTACCCACAGGTGATTGTTCCATTGCATTCTGCTGTGAGTTGTTTTCACTCTTTGGCCAATCAGGGCCAAGCTGTGTCAGGACTCTGGAAGGAGTCACGAGTTTTCATTATTATCTTTTTAGCATTCAGTAAGTATCCTTTCTGTATTCTTTAGTATAGTATAGTATTCTTTAATATAACATAGTATCATAAAATAATAAATTAAATAATAAACAATATTAATTTAAAATAAACAGTTAATAATAATTAATTAACAATTAAATAATAAATTAAATAATAAACAATATTAATTTAAAATAAACAATTAATAATAATTAATTAATAATAGAGTAATATATTGAATAATAAAATAATAAAATTAAAAGCCTTCTGAGAACATGGAGTCAGATTCACCCTTCCTCCCTGCCACAGGGCTCGCTGTGAATTTACAACAGTTCCTTCAGGGTTGGGCTCTGCCAGCAGCACCTCCCAGCCCAGGGAAGGAGCGGGCTGTGGATCCAAAGGCAAGCAGGAGCCTGGGGGCTCACCCAGAGCCCAGTTTCCTCCAGGAGCTCACATCAAGCTCAGTCAGAGCACTGGGGATTTATTAGCAGACCTACTCCTGGGAGCAGCTGTGAGGCTGCAGAACAGGCATCTGCTGCACCAGGAGCAGCACAGGGAGATTTTTTGGGGGAAAAGCTGCTGGTTTAGCTCTGGCTGTTCAGCACAGGGTCACCCTCAGGACTGCAAAGGAGGCCAGAAGCCCTGCTGGCATCAAGTTAAAAAACAGGAGGTGGGGAGACCACAGCTCAGCTCCAAACCCACAAATGAGCCTCTCTTTTTAATCTTTTCCAGGGAAATGGTTTCTACAGGTTTTGTCTGAAACAGCCAATGAAACCTAAGGAGTTGCATCCAACTGCGAGGGGAAAAAAGAAATCCAGGTCTATTAAAAATTATGAAAGACACCTTGACAGTGTCCCTTTAATGTAATTAAAAACCTATTTAAAGGCACGCCAAATGTTTACTAATTAAACAGGCACTTAATTCTGTAGCCATAATGAAAAAAGTAATTGGGATACTTTGAGCAAATCCCAGGTTTTTAAAGAAATAATTACTTTATAGAAAATTAGTTACTAAATTAAACCATTCTTTACCTGCTGTTACTTTGGCTCCTTTTCTCATTTTTGTGCAGTTGAATCCTGAAATTACCTGGGACAGATTTTTATCCTGGATAATGAATATTTCAAAGGACACAGGAAAAAAGAAGAAAAATAGGAAATGCTAGCAGGTGCCCAAATGTTAATATGGGGCTGGTGGACAAAGCATGGCTTGGTTGGCACAGACTGAAATGTGTCCTCGTGGGGGAGGTGCTCTGCTGGCAGATCTCCATCCCACCACCCTCTGCTGCCCAGCACTGCCACCAGGGCAAACCAGGGCCACCAGCTCAGGGACAAAGGTGGCCCAGCCCTCTGAGCCCCACTGCTGTGCATGGAGTGAACCCATCCCCTGAGGGGACACAGGTGGTGTTTGCCATCCTTGGAGGTGTCTGAAATCCAACTGGAACAGTTCTGGGACAGCTGCTGGTGGTGGCTTTGCTGGAGGAGAGGCTTGGACCAGGCAACATCCAGAGGTTTCCAACCTGATGCCTTGAGAAGGCTGCCCCAGAACAGAGGCTGGACAGAATTAAAGAATAAAGCAGGTGTGACAGTGGTCACAAGGGTTTTCAGGATAACGGGAGAGACGTAGATCTGACTTCATATTTAGAAGGCTTGATTTATTATTTTATCATATATATATTACATTATACTATACTAAAAAGAAAAAGAAAGGAAGGTTTCCAGAAGGCTGCTAAGCTAAGAATAGACTAGAAAGAATGATAACAAAGGCAAATCTCTCGGACTCTGTCTGAGAGAGCTCAGTCCTGGATTGGCCACTAACTATAAACATCCAAGATGGGCCAATCCAGATGGCCCTGTTGCATTCCACAGCAGCAGACAATCATTGTTTACATCTGTCTCTGAGGCCACAGCTTCTCAGAAGGAAAAATCCTAAAGAAAATATTTTTCATAAAGAGATGTCTGTGACAAGCAGGGATTTATTAAAAGGATCTCCTCAATGGATCCACCTTGGGCAGCACAAGAGCCCAGCCAGGGCTGCACCCAAGATGAACCAAAATGGTCCCAAAATGCACAAGCGGGCACGGGGTCTCTCACTTGGATCAGTTCTGCTCCATTTGCATCTTGCAGTTCATTGTCCCATTCCAGCTTTAGCCCATCAAGTCCCATCCTGCTTGTTTTTCTCTCTCCAGCTCACGGTGTTTGTGCTCTTGGGCCTGAGATTTGGATCATTTGTCCTTGGTCCCCAGGTGGAGCAGGAATTGTTTTGTCTCCCTGCTCTGTGCACAGAGCTCACCATCCCCTCATATGAAGCTCAGGCCCACACACTGAAGCAGCACAGAATCTGGAAAATATAAAAGCCAAACCCTGAGGCATCAACCTCAGCCCCTCTGGGGCTCTGTGATGTCCAGCCTGAGGAGCAGGAGGGATGGAGCTGTAGGATCCCACCAGCCCTGCCTGCAAATCTGGGCTCCACGCTCCAGTGCCATGGAGCAGTCAGGTCACCCCTTGTGCCCACCTTGCAAAGCAGGGTCCCCAGCTGAGATCACAGATTCCTCCAGGGTGGGACTGTGCCCTTGGGGAGCACCTGCAGACCTGACACACACCCTGAGGTTTCCCAGATGCTGCCACTGTGGTCAGGCCTGAGCTCAGTGTCCAAGCACAGGCTGGATGGGGCCCTGCTCAGCCTGGTCTGCTGGAGTGCCCCGGCCCAGGGCAGCAATGAAATTATCTTCAAGGGTCTCTCCAACCCAAATCATTCTGTGACTCAGAGGCAGGGGGAGGAAAACCAAGCACTCCCACCTGTGTCCTTCATACCCATCCATCACAGGAGGTTTTTTCTGTCTCTCCTCCTCCTGCAGACTCTCTCCAACACAGCCCTGGTCAAGACAAAGCCCTCATTCCCACACTGGAGCACACAGCACTGAATTTAATGTGGCTCCATGAACCACCCAGTGTGGGAAATAGTAAAGGGAAGAAGACTTTCAGAAAGCTGTGAAAATAGGCCTCAGAAAGAGAAAGAGCACAGAACTTAGAGCTAGCTGTAGCTGCAAGGCCTGAAAGTAGAAAAGTTACAAGAGTACAGCAAGTAAGGACATGAAACAATAGTTTGAATTTTAGACTTGGCTAAGATAGACTTTAAGACTGTAGAAAAATATGTTTAGCAAGATAGTAGAAGGTTTTAAGCTTAATAATGAAGTATTGTGTATTGTTAATAGAAAGCATATCAGCAAGCATTGTTTGAAGCAGGTGTACATGTGTTCTTAGGGATTGGCTAGAACAATTATTGTTACTGCAACAGGACAAGAACAGGTAATAAATGACATAAACTTATGCATTTACAGAAGGCTAATAACAATCTTTATTAAGAAGCCCATGTTTTTATACCCTACTTTGGTACAGGTGGACTTGATTGGTCCTTTAATTAAACCACTATCACCACTGGTTAATTAAGAATTCACCCTTTGGTAGACAAATCTCCATAATACATTCCACATGTTCACAACACCAGGTGCAGCAGCTTAAGATAAGAATTTTTTTTCATTTGTTTCTCTGATCTTCTCACAGCCTTTCCCAGAACGATGCCTAGAAAAGTTGTCTGTTGCTCTCTGTGAGCAGAGAGCTACTGCAGCAAATTATCTGCGAGCTTTAGCAATATGTTATTGGCTAGAAAGTTTTTTAAATGCTCTGTAACAAAGAAATCTTTGGCTGCTGCTGGTAACACGTGAGCTGCTGTCATCTTTCAGTTGTCTCAGCCATGCAATGAGGCTGATGCTGCAGTACAGCTTGTTAGGAAAATTAATCCACAAACACCAAAGGTTTATGTGCAAAAAGGAGACAGAGGAGTCCTTTCTGGCTTTATTTGAATAAAGGGAGAGGCCATGGGGTATTCCCCTGGGATCTCTCCAATTTTTGGGGACGCAACCTCCTTTTTATCCCAATTTCCCACATTTCTCTCTCTCTTCCCATTTTTGAGGTACTTGAGAGGTTCAGGCTTCCTGAAATTCCTGATACCCAAGATTCCCCTCTAATGTACAACCCTCCCTTTTCATTTTTAGTTCTTACAGAATTTAGGGGCTTTTTCTTCCCCATTGTTTCTTTCATCTTTCAATGCCTAATTTCATTTATCAGCAAACCTAAAGTTTATTTGTAAAAGCAAATATCTTTTTCCATTCATCAATCAGTAGAATCCTTTCCCACTCTTTGTTTTATCTCCCAGTGCTGGTTTTATCCACCAGCAGACCCACAGCTTGTTTGTAAAGACAAATCCACCATTCCTCTCAAGCTCAAGGAATGTACCCCAGCAGTCCTGCCTCATTTGTGCAAACCTCTAACTCATACACTTCTTTTCCAGCCAAGGTGTGCTTGCCTCAGCCTGTCAGCTTCACCTGGCTCCTCCTGAGGGCAGGCACAGGCTCAGAGCATCAGACACTGATCTGAGGTGACACCAGGCTGGACCCAGAGAGAGGCAGAGAAGGCATCAGTGACCAAACATCTGTGCAGGATGCAGCAGGGGCTGGCTCCCAGCTGTGGGGCTGCAGGGGCCTGGGATAGCAGATGGAGAGTCTGATTGCATTTGCTGATAATGGATTAGGAGGATTTTCTTGGATCTCCACTTTCTCCTGGTTAGCCAGTTCCTCTGAGGGGCTCTGCAGGGAGGTGTTACAAGAGATTTATTAACAAGATGAAGTGCAATGCCAGGAAAAGCTGCTCTGCAAAATGCACTTCCCCTCTCATGTGCACAGGCTGAAAGCCACCCCATGTGGGAGCACTCAGCATCCTTCCCCCTCCAGCAGATCTGCTCCTTCTCTCCCAGCTGCTCTTTCACCACAGCAATGGGAAAACGCTGCTGTCCTTCCTCAGACACCCAGCAGCCTCCAAAAAGCCCTTATGTGCCAACAACAGCAAATATAAGAGCCTTAAAAGCAAGGAAAAAAGAACCTGGGGAGGTGCATCTTGTCCCCAGCACTGCCACAGCCTTTCCCTCTCACAGGCACATTTTATCAAAAATCCTTTCCTTAGGATTTTTTCTCCTGAGAAGCTGAGAGGCCTCAGGAACAAAATGTAAACAATGATTATCTGCTGCTGTGGAATGCAACAGGTGCATCTGTGATTGGTCTCATGTGGTTGTTTCTAATGAATGGCCAATCACAGTCAGCTGGCTCGGACTCTCTCTCCGAGCCACAAGCTTTTGTTATAATTCCTTCTTTTTCTATTCTTAGCCAGCCTTCTGATCTATTCTTTTAGTATAGTTTTAATATAATATATAACATAAAATAATAAATCAGCCTTCTGAAACATGGAGTCAGATCCTCATCTCCTCCCTCATCCTGGCATCCCTGCGAACACGTCACATTTCCCCAGGGCCAAACTCCCCGAGAGGAGCTGGATGCTCCCCACTTACCTGACAGCCTCCAAAAATCACAGAGAGCTTCCAGCAGCATCACCTGCTCCCAGCTGTGCTTCAGGGCATGGACACACAGTCCCCTCCTGGGTGCAAGGCAGATCATTTGGGCTGTCTGGAGCCAGGGGTCACATCTGGAAGCCCCACCTGGCCCCCAGTGCATCCATCCGCAGCCTGAGGCTGGGCTGTTCCTGCAGGGATCACTCCCAGCCCAGGGAGGGTGCTGAAACTGAAGAACAGGTTGCTGGCCAGCAAGTCTGAATAACCCATTTGTGAGAAATGCCAATCACTTGTTTTTAAAATTTTAAACATTTAATAGTAATAAGATGGTTATAAAAATAGTAATACAATTAGAGTAATAATAATTTGGACAATTTGAATTAGGACAATATAAGACAATAAAGACAAAGAGTTACAGACATCTGGGTACCTTTTTCTGGGCAGCACAAGCCCGAAAAAGGACCCACGTTAACAGAGGATTAACCCTTAAAAACAACAGCCTGTTGCATATTCATACATCTCATACATGATGCATAAATTCCATTCAAATACAGGATTCTGTCTGGTCAGTGTCAACTTCTTCCTTCTAATCCTAACAGTGCCTTCAAGGCGGGAAGAAGTTAATTTCTTCTGATAAGAGGGCAATCAATTCTCTTTCTCTGAAAGATTTAGGTGTCCTGGGGCTGCTATCTGGTGCAAGTGCCTCATTCCCTTCTTAAAAAAATCCCATTACCATAGTTCTTACTTTGACTACAAAAGTTGCCTTTTAATTACAAAACTACATTTATCATATTATTAAAATGTTAATGCAGCACTATTAATCAATACATCAAAATACATATGGTAAATATCTGCGTTGAGCCATATAATATGCACTTTTCACACCATTTTTACCTATTTTCCCCTGAATCTGATCCTCCAAGCACTGATCCACCTCACACTGCTCCATGGGCTGTTTTAGCAGCAATCCCACCCTGCAGGTGAGGAAGCCAAAACCTGTCCTAAGGCACCTAAGGCCAGCAGAGGAGCCAGGGTTAGAAATCCAAAGCTCAGCTCACCAGACTGACTCAGCTGGACCACCCAGGGACACAGCCCAAGGTGACACTGCTGGACCTTTGGGACAGAGGTGACCACAGCTCCCTGCCAAGCAGGAGCTACAGGGGAAGGAAGGGTGAGGGAAGGAGAGATAAACTGAAGGAGGAGGCAAACAAGAAGCAAGGAAAATAAAGGAGAGAGAGAAAAACAGGTGAGCACAGGGGTACAGGAACCTCCTGGTGCATGGTTATGCTTCACTACAAGTGAAATAAATTAGCTTCTTCTGAGAGAAAGGATACAGAGCACACCATGTGTGGGAGCCTGACAGCACCTCAGAACCCATATTCTGAGAGATTCACAGAGTGCCAGGTCAGATCAGAACAGTTGTGCTGCCTTTTAGCAGCTCCATGAGAATTAACCCCTGGTCCTGTAACCTGATCTCCCTGAGGAGAGGTGTTGGACTGTCTGGTCCCCGAATGCCATTGCAAAACCCCAGCACAGGTAACCCCCAGGGACAGAGCCCACCAAGCCCTGGATCTCTAGCAGCTCATGGGATATCTGCAACACATGAGGCCGCAGATGGAGGAGTTACACCAGGCTGCACAGGAGCTCTTCCTGCGTCCCTGTCAGACCCAAGGATGAAAAATGAACTCAGCAACTCAGCCACAATTCATCTCAGCTGGCTGAGGGCTGCCTCTGCACCCCAGATCCAGGCACAGGCACCACTTAGCCCAGCCAATTTCCTGTGCTGATGCTTCACCCCAGACCCTGGCAGGACAGAGCCATTAATTACAGAGGCTGGAAATGTCTTTCCTGTAGATAAGGGAGAACCAAATGCTGCTTCAGGAGCTGTGTGTGCCCAAGAGGGGAATGAACTCTGCCAGCAGTGCTGCTAAAGCCAGCCTTGCTGGAATGACACCCGTGCTGTGTGCTCAGCCAGCCAGCCAGGGGTCTGGCTTGGGTGGAGCACAATTCCTTGTGTTTAATTGCCAGGAGTAGCCAGTGAGAAGAGGCTTCTGTCTTGGCTTGAACAGACAGGTGTCTGCTAAGGAAGGCAGGAGCCTCCCTTGAAATGGAAAATGCCAACCCCCTGCCTCTGAATTATTATAATTTTGAAATTAAAGGGCTCTCAGGCAAAGATATGGGAATAGGAATAACAGCTCTGTACTAGGAAAATTAAAAATACAAATGCAATTGTAAAAACAACAACAACAAAAAAAAAAAAACAACAAAACAAAAAACAAAAACAACAAAAAAAAAAAACCCACTGGCAGAGTCAGAGCAGGAGCTGCCCCGCTGTGTGCCAGGGTGGTGGCACAGCCCCATCCCATGGGGGCTCAGCCCTCCTGCAGTGCCAGCTGTGCTTCTGCTGGAGCAGGGATCCTGCACAAGGGGGGAGTTTTCCTCTGCAGCTCCAGGGCTGCTGCAGATGGGCCTGGGCTCCCTCTGGGAATGCAGGGCAGCAGAAAGCTGCTCCTCTGGGAATGCAGTGGGCAAAGGCTGCTGTGCTGTGCCAGGCTCAGATTGGATCCAGGTAGGAATGCTTGGCTCCTCCCCTGGGCGCAGCATCTCCCCATGGGATGATGGAATCGGATCAGCCATGCAGGGACACTCACTGGCCATGGACAGCAGAGATCTCCTGGAGGGAGGGTTGGTTGTGGCAGAGATAAAGAAAAAACTGCCCCATGAACAGCAGAGAACTGCCCCAGCTCTGACAGATGGCAATAGAACACAAACCCCCAGCACATCTTGCATTTCCAACCTAAGACATCCTCAAATGCCCAATCAGAGCAGCATCGTGCCTACTGATCCCTTCCAGCTGGCCATGAACTCCTCCCCAAAGCCACAACATCTCCCCATCCTTTCTGTGTTCTTGTTACACTTCCCTTCTCCCAACGTGTCCTCACAGCTGGGAGGATTTGCTCCAAAATCCAGCAGAGAGCAGGTCAGCCCCACAGCTCTTCCAGCTCCTCCTTGGTGTCCCACCCGAGCTGACCCCAAATCCAGGACCTGCAGTCTCCACAACCTTTCAGACAGGGACAGCAGCTCCTGCTGGCTCTTCGTGGAGCAAGGAGTTACCCGCACACACCTGGCTGTTGCTGCAGCTGCATTTGCTCCTCTCCCAGCCCAGCAGCAATTCCTGCTTGTGGTACTTTCAGAGATCCCCGTCACAGGGAGGAAATGATGCATCTGACTCCATGTTCTTAGAAGGCTAATTTATTATTTTATTATCTATATTATATTAAAGAATGCTATACTAAAACTATACTAAAGAATAGAGAAAGGATAGAGACAGAAGGCTAAAAGATAATAATGAAAACTCGTGACTCTCTCCAGAGCCCAGACACAGCTGGCTGTGATTGGTTATTAAGTAAAAACAATTCACATTAAACCAATGAAGCAATCACCTGTGGGTAAACAATGTCCAAACCACATTCCAAAGCAGCAAAACACAGGAGAAGCAAATGAGATAATATTGTTTTCCTTTTTCTCTGAGGCTTCTCAGCTTCCCAGGAGAAGAATCCTGGGCAAAGGGATTTTTCCAGAAAATATGACGGTGACACCTGCTCTGTGTCCTGTCACAGCAGAACAGGACTGTTCACACTTGGAGCCTCAAAGCAAACAACATCACTTCACTCCTTTCCTTTTGCTCTGTACAAAACACACTACAGAGAACTCAATTATAAACTAAGCCCATCTTCCATCTGTGCTGTGCCACAACAAACAACTTATTAATGGAAAACAATTATAATTATTGACACAGAGGTAACTTCAGAAATTCCACCAGAGCAGAGTGTTTGGGAGCAGCTGTATCCCACTAAAAATCCCATTCTGGGCACTTCAGGAGGATGCAGGACACCCTTTGCACACACCCAGGACAACCTGCCTTCACTGAAGCCTCTTCCTGGTTTCCAGTACTGAGGAATTGGCTCACATCCCTCAGCACAAGGTCTGAGAGCCCTTCTGCTATTTCTGTGGTCATTAATTATGACAACTGGGTCTCTATCAGGGTTTTACAAGCTGGAAGGTACAACAGCTAATTAACATCGTGCTCTTGGTCCCCACAACCTCCCAGCTGAGCCACAGCTCTGCCAAAAGACTTGCTGGAGAGAAGGAAGCAGGAGACAGGAAAAAAATATAAAGAAAGACCAAAAATCATCTTGGCTCCCAGCCCAAACCCTTCTCTTTTCGAGATGCATTTCAAGAATCTGCTGGCTGGTAACCTCCCCGAGTTACAAGGGAGGCTGCTTGTCAAGAGCTGACCTGAGCTGGATTTAATTGGGAGCCAGTTGGAACGAGATCCAAAGGGCACCTTGGGAAGGCTCCCTGGAGGGTGGCAGAGGCTGGGAACAGCCACCACACGAGCAGAGAGCACCCTCTGCAGCCACAGACACAGCCTGGACCTGCTCTGGGGTTGGGATGGAGAGCCCCAGGCTGTTCACAGCTCCAGGCAGATCCCAGGACTGGGGATTTACAAACTGGATTAGCTGGGAGCAGCCAGCTGCTAATGCCAGCTCCTCCTCTGAGGCTGCTCATTGCCTTAGGCACAACCACTGCCCTTCTGCTTCAAAATTCTCCTCTTCTGCAACATTTATTTCCTGCATGAAGTTGTTTTTTGGGGGGAAGGAATATATTAATAGAGGAAAAACAAATCAAATATTCTCCAACAGTACTTTGCAGTAGAAAATATTGACCAGTTTCCACATCTAAGTATTATCAATATCTTAAGTATTTAATTCCACCAGAAACAAAACAAGTCCATTTGAAAGTTTCAGTCAATGATTTGGGAACATTATCATTCTTGCTAAATGTAGCCCTTCAGGAAAATATTGACCATCAAATTGCACTTTCAGCTGTTTAAAACTACCCAGGGCATTCCCACTCCTTTATTCCATAGCCTGAGCACCTGTCACCTTACTGCTTCACCACCAGCTGAAAAGAAGTTTAATTTTTAATGGAGCAACACGACCTTTCTTTCCCCTCCAAATGAAGTGACACATGTTCCCACAGAGGAAAACCAAACCACACCATGACATGCTGTGAGTTCAAAAGGCAGTGAAGACACGGAGAGCTCTTCCTGTGCTCTGCACAGGGCCAGCTCACAGGTTCATCCTCACAGACAGGCAGAACCCAAGCTTTGCTGACCCCTCAGTGTTGCTACCTATCAACATATCATCATTTCAGAGCTCCTGGTGGCCTGAATATGAAAAATAATCCTCTTGTTTTCCTCCTACATATTTTAGCTTCTCACCTGCCTTGTTACCAACCTCTCCTGACCACATGTTGCTGCAGCCTTGGGCTCCCTCACAAACTGAAATCTTTGGCTTTGATCCTGCAGTGAATCCACACCCATAGTGGGGGTGAGCTGCTGTTGGAAAGCCAAGAAAGAAAATATATGCAAATATATTTTTTCCCCCACAGTTCAGACTGGGGTGTGTAAAACTGCCCAATTTATGCCCTCAGAGGCCTTCCACCAGCCCAGTCACCAATGCCAAGCAAAACCTCCCCTGCCTGGTGAAAGAAAAGGCTCGGAGTGGGTAAAAAAAATGTCTGGTTGTCCATGGCCTTTTGCCAGCCCCAGGAATGCATCCATGAGCCTGGAGTTCCATCCACAGCAGACCCACTGGGTTCCCCAAGCACACCTGGCTACCAAGGCAGGCTGAGCTGCCCAACACCTGAGGCAGTGCCACCCCCAGCAAGGGCACAGGGTTCCCAAACAAGCACCTTCACTAACAGCATTTCAAACACACCAGGATGAACCTCAGCACAAAGCTGTTTTATCCAGGAAAAAAGAAGTCTTGAACATGAACTTTTCAGCCTTGAAGCATTTTAAGCCATCCTCCCCTCGCAATTTCCACCACCGGTGGTTTATTTGTTTGCTGCACAACATCATAAACATTTCTACCAGCTAGCAAACTTAAAATCCAATTGCTTTCTGCATGAAGTAAAGCCCAGCATGCATAATGCCCTCTCCTTCCCTTTGAGTCATTTTCCTTCTGGTTATCCTGGGTTGTAAGATGTGTGTGTATTATTCATTCTATCACCATCTGTCAGAGCTGGGGCAGTTCTCTGCTGTTCATGGGGCAGTTTTTTCTTTATCTCTCCCACAGCCAACCCTCCCTCCAGGAGATCTCTGCTGTCCATGGCCACTGAGTGTCCCTGCAGGGCTGATCCAATTCCATCATCCCATGGGGAGATGCTGCGCCCAGGGGAGGAGCCAAGCATTCCTACCTGGATCCAATCTGAGCCTGGCACAGCACAGCAGCCTTTGCCCACTGCATTCCCAGAGGAGCAGCTTTCTGCTGCCCTGCATTCCCAGAGGGAGCCCAGGCCCATCTGCAGCAGCCCTGGAGCTGCAGAGGAAAACTCCCCCCTTGTGCAGGATCCCTGCTCCAGCAGAACCACAGCTGGCACTGCAGGAGGGCTGAGCCCCCATGGCATGGGGCTGTGCCACCACCCTGACACACAGAGGGGCAGGGCATGGTCTGACTCTGGCAGAGGTTTGTTTTCTGAGGTTTTTTTGGTACTATTGCTGTTTTGTATTTTTAATTTTCCTAGTACAGAACTGTTATTCCAATTCCCATATCTTTGCCTGAGAGCCCCTTAATTTCAAAATTACAATAATTCAGTGGGAAGGGGTTTACATTTTCCATTTCAAGGCAGGCTCCTGCCTTCCTTAGCAGAGACCTGGCTGTTCAAACCAAGACACCTGTGTCTGTGGAACTGGGAGTGTGGGCAGGGACGGTCCCAGCTGATCCCACTGAACACCCACAGCACTCAGCCCTGTCCCTGTCCCTGCCAAGGGCAGCGCTTCGTGTCTCACTGACACGTCTGAGAATCAGCAGAATTAGGCTCTTGTCAAGTGTAATTATTATAATTACTCATAAATGCCATCAAGACGTGCCTGTGATGGCTGCTCTCTTTCACTTGCAGCGGGGTAAGGGTGGCAGATGAATGCAAGCACTGGAACACTCATTTTTCAGGCTCACTCGTGTCCTATTTTCTCCAAAACTTCCAATTACAGCACAGGTGCCTGTTGAATCTCAGCCCTGCAGGGAGGAAGAGCAGCCAGTTCCAAGGCTGGGTCACCTACACACACAGAAAACACTGAGATGGGAGCAGCAGCGGAATGTGTTGGGTTTGCCCTGTGTCAGCCTGAGCACAGTGACGGATTTTTTACAGATATTTTATAGGAATAGGTATAATGGAAAGAAAGGCAGTTTAAGAAATTCGCCTGCAAATTTTAAATGAGCATTTGGAGAAATTGCAGTGAGGGAAAAGGATAAGCACTCCCTGCTGTGCTTTCCTCCATCAGGCACACACTGGGAACAGAGCAGGGACACTCCAGCAGCTTCTGATTCTCTCCAGTCCTCTGATTTCAGCCCAAAAAGTCAGCTCAGAGTTATTTCCAGCTGAGGAAACACCTCCTCAGCACCATCACTCAGCTCTGGAGCTGTGAAACTAATGCTCTGTCAGTCACAATTTTGTGAGCACAAAACAAATAGTGATGTATGGTGGCAAAGCTCCTTTCAACAGCTGATTACACAGATAATAACCTGTTTGGTTTTAGGGGGTTTAGGGTTGGTTTTTTTACACAGATTAATAATCATAAACTCAGCAGGTCAGGCATTACCACAAGATGAGTGGCTCTGACAACAAGCACTGCATTTAGAAATGATGCTTAATTGAAGCTAATTACACTAAGTGACCTTAAATAGCAATTTCCTTTTCATGTGACAGAATGACTAATTTTTTTTTTTTTCATTTAAGGCACAAACCTTCTATTTTTTCCTCCCTTCACGATTAACTTTGAAGTGCAAACTCCTGAATCTCCTTTTATCCAAGACTCAAAGGGCTGTGCACAGCAAAAGTTAACCTGCAAGGTTCTTTTCTATTTGTTCACATCAAGGATTGTACAGTCAGGTATTGAATACAGATCCTTCCCCTCAGAAATCAGAATGCCAAGGCCATCCAAAGATCACACTGGTGAAACCACAGTGGATTTTGGCCCATCTGCAAATTACTAAATCTCGAGGGAAAACTGCAGCAGGCAGAATTCATCTGTCCTGGCCTCCTCCTTGTTACCCTGAGCATCTTCACCTCTGCAATTGAATTATTTCACATATTACCCATCCAAATGAGAGGCAGTTATCACTGTGATATTTTCTGAAAAATCCCTTTGCCAGGATTTCTTCTCCTGGGAATATGAGAAGCCCCAGCTTCTCCAAGTTTTGCTCCTTGGAATGTGGTCTGGAGCTTGTTTATCCAAACATGTGGATTGTTTTTAATTAATGGCCAATCACAGCCAGCTGTGTCGGACTCGCTGAGTCAGTCATTTTATTATTCATTCTTTTCTAGCCTTGTGATGTATCCCTTTCTCTTTCTTTAGTATAATAGTATAATATAATATAATATAATATAATATAATATAATAATATAATATAATATAATAAATATATAATATAATATAATATAATATAATATAATATAATATAATATATATATATATATATATATATATATAATATAATATAATATAATATAATATAATATAATATATCAGCCCTCTGAGAACATGGAGTCAAATTCTCATCTCTCACCTCGTCCTGGGGACCCTCACAAACACCACAAGGCAGCAGAGCTGTTCCCTGCTGCTCCCTCCATTCCCCTCAGTTGCAGGATGGAGCCTGCACTGAATCCTGACTTTGAGCCTGGACAAAGCCCTCCACAGCCACATTTAAATTTAGATAAACAGGACATAAGCACTCCATGATTGATTTTCTGGAGTCTTTCAGACCAGACCACTCGAGTTAAAAGGAAAGTAACTGAAATCGTGGGAAAGGATACTGGGAGAGGGAACAGACAAAAAAAAAAAAATAGCCCCAAACCAACATTTAGACACTTCTCAATAACAGCATGGGTTTCCTTAGGATGGGCTCTCAGACAGGACAAGGGAACAGGCCAAGGTGAAGCAGCCACTGGTTTCCCTGAGACACTTCACTGGTCTGTCTAAACCAGAATGAAGCATTTCCAAAGGGCTCCTTAGGCCTTAAACCAACCACTTCACTTCCCTAAGCTGGTTCTTAGAAAGGACTTCCAAAGCCATCTTTCAGACTGTGTCTCCCTTTCCTACAACAGTGACAAGAGCAATCCCGGCAACTTAACGAGCCTATTAACAAAAACAATGTCTCTAATTCGCTTTTATTTGTTAGCCTGTGACCATGAAAGGAAGAGTCAGTACACTCACTGGAAATCAGAGTTCCATTAGGGATAATCATTGTGTGAGCCTGCTCCCAATTATCACCAATTATCAGCCTAAGGACCTACCTTTTAAAGGTAAAAAAGTTGCCATCATTTAGACTTGTGCACAGTGTCAAAATGTAAATAAAGAGAAAGGAGAGCTTGGAGGAAGACTCAGCAGCTGAGATAACCAACTTAACAGAGGCAGTATGAACTAAATAGAAATCTCAATTTCTGATGCACAAACTCAATTGAACAAAGCACCCCCTTCATGAGCCCACTGAGACTAATTCTCACTTCCAGATTTGCTCTTTATTGCATTTTAAGGAAGTTTTGCCCACTCTTATTGGTGTTTCTTTGTGGTGCTAACTGAACTTCTGAAAATAAATTTATCAAGGCACCATTCTGAATTTATCCATGATAATCATGAGTCTCAGTCTTGCTTTTGAACCAGCATGGTCATATCAGAAGGGCAAGGTGCTTGTAAAGCAGCAAACTTCCCAGTTCAGCTCCATCTCTAAATCATCCCTTATTTTATTATTTCTACCTGAATGTTAAACAGGGATCAAGGAAAACATGGTATTAACCGCTGCTGCCATTTAATTAACATTTGTGGGTCTCCAAGGAAAACAGAGGTGTGGATAAAGCCTTCAAACACATTTCACCAGGAAAATTAAAGGTTGTGATGGTGAGGTCGTGCCTTGACTAACACACTTGCACAGTTTGGGTCCAAGGTGGGTGTTGTGGCTCCTGGCATGATGCTGAACACTGCATTTGCTATTTATACTGACAGCAAACAATTCATGTGTGCCCCGAAACACAGAATTGAGTGCTCTGCTCACACACCCCTCTGTGCATTAATTGCTGGCACTTAGGCTGGAGTCCAGGGAACCACATTCATCAGCTGAAGTCAACTTGTGGAATTCCAAGAAGGTGCAGAGGAACTTTGATTAACTCAGTGGTCCTGAACTTATGGGCTTGTACGCTTGAATTATTTTTCCATAAATCACAGCAAACTCCACCAGGAAGTTCTCTCTCCAGTATATTTTAAAATGCTCACAAACATTCAAAGAACTCACCAGCACAAGGTTTCTTGTTTTTCATAAATGTACCACAGAAGGGTTTTTGCTAAGATAGGGACCTTGGGGAAGGATTTTTGGGGGTTTTGGTTGTTTGAGATTTTTTTAATACCCCTTAAGAGTTTAGCAGTACCTGCATAAAATTATAGATTTGAATTATTTTTAAAAAATATTTTATAGATAGTTCTCTTCTTTATCTCAACTTGCTAACATGGATTGTACCTAATTAAATTAACACAAAAGTAATTAAATTACACAAAAGTAAAACCACATCATTAATTAGGAAGGAAGTCTACAGTTCTGGAAATTCTCAGTCCGTGCATCCATGTATCAAAATGAAAACCAACTGGCAAGACAAAATACAGGTATGTTTATATGAGATTCATTGAAGACTAATTTGTAGCAGTTTATTTGGCACTCAGTTGTCAAGAAAAGCAGTTTTCATTTCCTGTTTAGCATTTGTTTGAAAAACATGAGGATGTGATATTAAAGCAAGATATTAAACCTTAGTAACACCCTAAAAGAATGAGGGGGAAAAAATGAAAGAGGACTTTTTAATAAACCAAAGCAACTTCATGAATAATTTTGCTTATAAAGATGAAATCTTTAATATAAAACAAACCCACAGATAAAGCAAAATCCTTCTTTTCAAATCCCTCTTTATTTAATAGTGAGCTCCCAATTCAGATTAACATGAAATTGCTCAAAGGCCACTGAGGTGAAATGAAGGGGCTGCAGCCCCATGGTTGGTAAATGCTGATTAACAGATTAAGAGATGGAATCAGAAATGGATGTCAGTGTTACTGTTCTTTATATTGCTACACCAAAAACTGCAACCAAATGAACAGCTGTGTACATTGGAGAGGATCTTTCACCTCTTGGCATATTAAAGAAATATAAATAAGTGAAAAGCAATTATATGTCATCAGCAGCCTGAATAGCTGAGGCCTCTCTCTTCAGATCAAATGTCAAAGCAATACTTATATAGTTAATTGTAAAAAAGAATAGCTATCCATGATGCAGCTTGGAGAGTGCCATGATTTCTTGTAAATCTTGTCACAGAGCAATAATACTTCCCTTTAATGACCCTATAAATAGTTCTGAGCAGCCTTCTAAGATTGTCTGATACTGAGTCAGACCAGAACAGAGCAAAAGAAAAAAAGTAAAGCATCAGATTCACAGAGGTACTGAAAACCCACAAGCCCTTGTTCATTAGTGTCCCTCTGAGTTGGTTTAAAAATGCTTTTTGAAACTACATAAACTTAGCACTTTAAACTTCTAATAAAATAGTTCATATAATTCTTATATGGCAAATGAACATCACAGAAGTTCATTATTAAAAGGGATCAATTTAAAAAGCAACCTCATGAGAGCCATAACCTACTTACAATTAAATGATATTGTTTAAAAAGCACTTACAAGTTACTCATCACCACAAGATCCAAAAATCTTTTTTTTCCCCAAACTGCTCCTTGTGAACTTTCAAGTCTTTCGCTCTCATTAAGGTGATGGGGAGAACAGGGTTTGGAGGAAAAAAAAAATCAGTAATTCCCTATCTGGAAAAAAAAAAAAAAAGCTCTTTATCCCTTTTGGTACTCTGGAGAAAATGCAAATGTGTAGCAACAAGAGAATTTTAATCAGTGGCAGCACCCTTTAATCCACACATTTGTAGTGCTCAGTATATAAAAATCATATGCTGCAAATTGCAGGATAACAGGAGTGGGAGAGAGAGAGGCTTTGCAGGCTGCTGGTCCCATTAATCACATATTGATTGAACACTGAATGCTTTTTCAGGCTGCCTGACAGATTGGAATGGCTCTGGTAACCCCTCACTCAAATCCATGTTCTGCCTCATTCTCTTTTACATCATTCATTAAATCTCCTGGGAATACACACAAACCTCTCTCTGCTGCTTGTCCTCCCAGATTTCTCAGCTTGCTGGATGCTCAGGTGCCCTCCAATCCCCCCATTAACACCTTGCTGATCTCACAGCAAAAACCTGCTGGGAATTTAAAAATCCCTTTCTCTATCCCTGGGAATTTAAAAATCCCTTTCTTTATCCCTGTAAAAAGATGCCCCTCAGCTGTTTGGCTGTGCTCCACTTGTGACACTGCTCCTGGAGAGCAGAAGTGACAGCAAATGTCACAGGAGATGCCACCCTCCCTCCCCAGGGTTAACCTTGGGAGCTCCTACACAGTTACAACACGTGGGAGCTACTGACATGTAAAACAGTTTTTTTAAATTTGTCTTTAAAGACAAGGCATTAACATTCTGACTGGGCATAAAAAGAAGGTTGGTGAATTGTACTTTTCTAAAAACAGCTCCATGGAGTGTCTAAAAACACCTTCTGAGTGTTCCATGCCTGCTCTCTGCCCACCAGACAAGCACAACTGCAAGTACTGCAGAGTTTTATGTAGGTAGATGAAGTCAGGGTGAGCTGCAGTCACTGCCTGTTACATCACCTATAACAGTTCTGGATTAAAATTCAGTTACTATGCCTGTAACCTTGCTTTCCTCTTTGGTGAAGTAAGATTACATTTCAATTACACTTCAATTTTCCCAAAACAGACTGAATAAAACAATTTAGGACAAGTGTTTCAGGTTATGCAGTAGAAAAAACACTGCAATATTATTCTGACAGTTCACATTCTGAGACTATTTCTATTTTTAAAAGTTGTCTTAGTGCTCCCATCACAGATTTCCATCATTGACGAAAATGCTACTGAACTCAAAAGAATTATTTGGGATTCTGGGAGGGAAGCTGTGAATTATGGTCCTCCATGGATTATGGTCCTTCATAAAGCAATACCCTGAGGAGGGTTCAGCACCTTTCCCAACACAGCTCAATTGTGAGATGCTGAGCCAGAAGCTGTTTTCCACCATCAATATTTCACCTTGATATCCCAGCCTTAAGATGGCCAAGGGTGATTTCTTCAAATTTTTATAAAAATCTATCATGTCACACTATAACCTGATTGACTTCCTTACAGAAAAAAAATTAAAAACAACCAAGCCCAAAAAAGCCCACAACAGCAAAAAACCCAACCAAACAAAAAAAAACCCCACAGACCAACAACTTAAGCACATGAAATAGATTAATAAACAAATGGTTGGGAAACAAGGAGCTGAGGGATACAGAATAAGGCAACATTTCTCATAGAAATACTTCCTCACATCTAATTGTTGAAAAATTCAATGCCAAATTGATTTCTCAGCTCTGCAGACACGATCTGCAATATAATCTACCTTATAAAAATATCACTCATTCAATACAGGAATTCAAATGTCTGCAGAACTAGAATATAGGAAAAATAATTTAAGGGTCAAAACCCCAAACTAATTCTGTAGTGCATGGTAGAGTGAAATTAGGCAATTACATTCTGAAAGGGACATCTCAGAAGAGAATTGTTCAATACATGGGTCCCTACATTTCCTTCCATTCCCAATACCAGATTTTTAACAACACAATACCACGCTCAGATGACCAAAGCAAGGAATAAAAGCCTTTCAAATGTGGCATTTTTTCCCCTCCTGTTTCACATTCAGTTGGACTGAAGTAACAGCTTCCTCCAGCTCAACCTCTGCAGCAACTTTTCACCTTTTTGACACTTCCCAAACCCCATGTGCTGCTCCTCCTGGCACAGGGATCAGATGCTGCTGTAGTCAGAGCCACGGGCAGCCAGGGCTGCTGCTGCTCCCCACTCCACAGTGAAGAAGGTGATTGTTCCAAAGAATCCCACCAGCACCATGATCAGGAGCTGCCACTGCAGCAGGAAATAGTTGCTGTAGAAATAGGCAACTGCAGCACAGATGGACTGAGAGGAAAAACAAAGGGAAAAAGATTATCAGTGGAGATTTCCAGGCTGGTGCTGCCACAGAAGGATTATCAAAGTGACATAGAGACAGTTTAATATGAAGCTCTCAGAATGCTCTTGTATAGACAGAGAATCTTAAGGCTTCATTATACCTCAACATATGTCTCAGCATGTCCCACAACAGATTTAGTTTTTACTTGTTATTTAAACAGCATTCAACTGTAGAAAATGATCACCAAACTCCAAAGTGTTTGTAGCATTGCAAGCTGGTATTTCAAATGGTAAAACCACTACCAAAATCTCTGGTATTTCTAATCACTTTGTCTAGAAACAACACAGAAAAAGCTTTAAGAAACTGTTTCCAGCTTCACAAACCTATTTTTCACCAAAATTCAGCACGAAATGATTTGCAGAAACATTTTTCTCAGCTGATTAAAAAGCCCAACCCAGTATTTCAGTAACATCCCAATAATCCTACTTCCAAAAAGCTGTGTTAGGCAATACCTGAACAAACTTAAAGATGGCAAAGGCAGGAGCACTGTCCTCTGAATACAGGAATCCCAAAATGCTGAGGAGCTGGGTGTTGAAGCAGCTGTCCCCCAGCCCCAGCAGGAAGCTGCAGAGCATGGCCACCTCTTTGCTGAAGGAGAAAGCAATTCCAATTTAAAAGCCATTCCTTCAAACAGCTCACACATCTATAAAGTGTTACTGGCAGGCTTATTTGGAAAGTGGGAATGGAAGAAAGTTATCACACTTTTAATTTCCCCAGAAAAGAGCTGGGAATGCCTGACTTGGCAAAAGGAGTAATTTCATCAGCTTTAATTTCTTGAATGCCAAGACTTCTGTTACTGTTACCTGCAGTCAATTCTGCACTGAATTTGAATCACGAAAATAAGGTTTCAGTGCTTGGAGCCACAAAACCCACACAGCAGTGATTAAAAGCTGAGGCACATGGTGAGTTCAAAAATCTGCAGGAATGTTAGAGAAATACCAATTCATTTGGCAGAAAAATACTCCAGCTAAGACCAGTCACCTGCACAGGCACAAATGCTTAGAATTGCAAGTTAGCAGCTGGGTCTGCAAAACTGACAGTACAGGATTTTCAGACAAATTGGTAAAAATACAGCCCAAAAGAAAGTTGTAATGATGAGATAAGAAAGCTCTCTATATTCTTCCCCCAAGCACTGAGTGCTGTAAGGGACAGGCTGCAGTCACACCAAGTGGAATTTGACAATAAGCACTGGAAGACTTCAAAAACCAGTGCAACAGGGCAAGGCTGGTGCTCCCTGATGTAAAACTGAGCCCGAGACTGTTTTAAAATAAACTGAATTCTTAACACCCACTACAATAGATGCTGGTCTTGCTATTGTGCTACATGTCAGAAACATCAGTTGTCAAGTGACACAACTGCTATTATTCATCTCTAGGCTTTTTATTCTTATGCCATTCAAGTTCCTAAATTGGGTGCACACTGGTTGAATATCTACCTTTAACAAAAACAGAATTCCTGAAAGCTTTTTCCAGGGAGTTAGTCACTACACAGAAAAAAAAACTTCAAGAAATTTTCTGCGGAGAAACAAGCTGTTTTATGCTCATCCTGAGTTGCAGCAGCCAAAGGCAAAAAAAATCCCACATACCTTGGAATCATATAAGCAACTTGATCTGTTCCTTCCATAGGAGCAATGGGGGCATCATTTGGCATGTTGAAAAAAATTAAATAAAAGGCTATGAAGTGGACAAGGATGCCCAGCATCACCACTGGGTTCCTGCCAGAGCGACTCTTCTTGCTCAGCAAGCCAAAGATTCCTCCCCCTGCAGGAGAACAAAAGAGGAGAGAATTCAATCAGAAGTGGAGATTTAAATACTGACAATTTAAATTATAAATGTTCCCACATTGGATAACAAAGATTGACTGACATGCAAACAGCTCCAAGGAGTTTGCCAGGGAAATGGGGCAGGAGATTGATCAGATGGGTGCTGATGAACATATTTCACCTTTTGGCAAGCATTTAACCAGCAGCTCAGTACTGCAACATCACTAAGTGAAAATAGACAGCCTGTGCTCAGCTCTTAATTGAAAAACATGCAACTCAATGGATCTGAGCTGCTAATGAACAGTGGTTTTTTGCTAAACACCTCAGTGCTTGAGTCTGCAGAAAAAAAGAAATATTTACTTAATGAATATTACCTGTAGCCAGATTTATTCAAATACCACATCTCATTTAACACAAGCAAACTTTTTAAAGAAAGAAATCCTTAGTGTAAGCATTTATTCAAAAATTTTAAAACTGTATCACTCAAGAAGTAATAAAAATGCAAACATAATACTATTTAAAATAGCAAAATGGTTTCAATTCCCTAATAACACTGCAGCCCAGTGCTTCTCACATTTGAAGTCTGTCTATTCCTCCACAGAGAAATGCAGAATATTAGAATTGGTCTACATCCACTTTACAGAGTGTAAGGTATAATTCATAGTGCAGTGAGGAACCACAGTGCCAATTATATTGCTACTATTTCATTTTGTGCTCACATAATTATTGCTGGAAGCTCCAAACACACTATTGAGTAAAACACAAAAAAAAAAAAAAAAAAAATTTGAATAACTGCATCAGCCTAAGTAGCAAGTTTAGACTCACCCAAGATCTCTCCAACACCAATAAAAATACCAGAGAGACCAATCAGACTTTTCTCTTCACTGCCAAACCTATTCACAGCACCAATGCAGGTTCCATACACTCCAGAAAAGAATGTTAACACCAAACCTTGGAAGGAAACCAAACAGAAGTGATAGTTGCACTCTCATAAAAGTCATGAAAAAATCTTTATGTCTAAAGGCTGTTTTGCCCTCAGGTATCTTTCAAATCATATATTTAAATTAGATGTGGGTAATAAAAGCAAAGAGGGAATTTTAAATTATGTAATCATTATATTCTTCTATACCAGTTCCTAAAAACCACATTAGGAAAGTGTCACTAATTGGTGTCACAGGCACTCAGCTTCAGGGCTGCTACTCTTGACCCAACACCTGAAATGTTTATATTCAACAATATATAAGATCCAGGTTTATATTTGTTTATAATAAACATATATATTTGTTTATGATTGGTGATATTAAACAAATATAGACCTACAGTTTATATTTCTACTTCTACAAAAACTCTGGAATTTTATCAAATAAAAAATGCCATGTGAAATAACACAAAGTAACTGAAGAAATAAGGCACAAATTCATTTAATGATTCCCCCCCGCTTCAAGTTATAGCATTCCTCAAAGTCCCTGCAACCTCAAATACCAATAAGGAGCAAAGAGTCCTAAAATGAACTTTTTTATACACACATACTGAATTTAAGCTGAGAAAGAACAACTGCTATTTCTTTTAAATCCTCCTTCTTCCTTTCTATTGCCATTAGTGTGAGGAAAGGTGACACCACTGACCCAGCTAACATTACCATGAGCAACCATTAATATAACAAAACCAGTATTTGAAACAACACAAAATGTTACTCCTAAACAAAGAAAAACAGCTTAAAATAACTTTCTCATTTTTATCCTTTGCTTTTTGGCTACAGCCAAATGCTGGTACAGCTCACCCTGCCCTGCCTGGATGAACTGCATGGCTTCAATAACAGGGGGCACTTGGAGCATCTTAATCCCACTAATTTTGGAATAAAACCCCTTGTTGGCCTTAGGGAATTTTCTGATTTCCTACAGAAAGTAGCAACACCAACTCAGATCCAGAAGAGGGCAGCAGATATTTTTTTCCCCAGTCTGGACCGATTTATTTTTACGCCACCTGTAAACCCAAATTTCAGGATATTCAGGCAAAACCTGACTGACTCCTTCCCTTGTTATCTTGCTCCACATTCCCATCCCCAGAGGAATTCATGTGAATTAATCTGGTTAACACAACACTGGAGATGCTGTGAAGTAATTTGTAACTCAGATTAGTGGCTGGAGTAACCCAACTCCAGAGTTACTCCTGCTGTTTCTCTACCAGGAGCTGCTGTAAACTGCAATGTTGATATTTTGTTCACATCTACATTTTTCTTTTCACAATAACTTTTCCTAATGGTGACTCCGAGCTTCGGTTCTGAAAGTACATCTATTTTATAAAAAAGCCTATTTTGAGCATGAAAAAAACTGTATCTGAAGCCAAATAAGGATCAAGAAATGCCCCCAAAAAACCCCTCAAGGATTTTACAGGGTTTTTTGGTGGAAGAATCACTTATATGGCAAAAATACTTTATTTTACAACTCATACATTGGTCCAAGGATGGCAGACCAAGTTTAACTAAAAGTTGCTAAAAAGAGTGAGAACTCTTGCCACAGCAAATCCTATTGATAAAAACAGTTGGAAACCACAAAGCTGGTTCCCAATAGAACCAAGACTATAATGAAGAGCATTGGGAATCTCCCATGGCTTAATGAAGGGATGATGTACAAACAATCCTTTAATTCAAATGCAATACAGCTGCATTAAACAACCTCCAAAGTATTGATAGTGCAATATCAAATCCCATAAAAGGCAGCTCTGTAAATTTTACCTCTCACTTTGGGACCCAGAACTTTAATGAACCAGCACCTGCAGGTTTGGATGCACCCCTCCTCCTCCCCAGGACACAGAAACAGGATGAGCAACCCAAAATTAATTAAAATATCCAAATAATGTGTTCAGAGATATGGATGAAAATTCCAGTCTGAGGTTAAAATTCCAAACACTGCCCTGCCAGTGCTCCATGGTGAAACTCTGCTGGCTTCATACCTGTGTAGGCTGTGGTAACACTGAGAAGCAGCATCTCTTTGGTGAAGCTCAGTGTAATAGATTTCTCTGCAAGGAAACAATAAAGAAAATTAATAAAACTTCTGAGGATACTGCTAAGATAATCTACAGTTACTTTTGCTCTTTGCTTAAAGCAAAAATTGGTTATTATACAAACTGTGTATTAAAGTTTTCTTTACTGTTTATTACAGCAGTGTCAAATAAACCAACCCCAATCTCCCATCTAGAAGAAATGTGCCATCCAAAAATTGTATTTTGTAAGAAATACAGTGGGGGAAATATTAGAGAGGAGATACACAGTTTTCAATTATCACACAATTTTCTGCTCTCTGTACTTTTGTACTCTCAGCTCATGGCAACTGTCTCCTGAAAGGATAAATAGATTTTCAGTGAAGATCTCCACATCCTCACAACAAACTTAACAGTCTCAGGCAGAACACATCAAGCTTCAAAGGGAACTGCAGATGCTTCAGTTCTAAATTGTTAACTGGTGACAAAATCAAACAACCTATTTGACTTCTTTTTATCTTCATATGTTTGTTGATTTTTATTTTTCAGTCTCACTGCCTCTCCCAAGAGTAACCTGCTCCTTTTGTGCTCATCTGTACAAGGACACTGTTGTAAAGCAGTTTGGATCTGAAATCATATCAAAGCAGGAACACTCCAAATCTCTCCTGGACCACTCAGGTATGTGATTGAAGTGGTTTTTACATGATCACATCATCAGCACTAACACAGAGAGCTGGCAAGGAGATGCCACGTTCTGCTGAAGCAACTCTTATGTGAAATTTTACTTACTGAAGGCAGCCACTGCTCTCATCATTTTGTTTCGTGCAGACCTGGGTAAACAAATTATTTGGTCAAAATGGAAGAGAATAATCACTGTGCTGGAAGGCACCTTCATTTTTCAAACTTTCTGTACATTTTCTACTGGAATATGCCAATGTATTTTTAAATGTTTCTGAGATCTAAAGTAACCACAAAATCTATTTGCTGCCTGCACTAGTGAATGCTTGCTTAATAGAATCTTTCTTTTGAACATTTTTAGCTTTCAACATTTTTTCCACAGGCATGCTCACTGATGTTTTTCTAACATTTTCATTGTTCTTTAAATAAAGCAAAAATATTTAAGCTGATGCCTCAGGCAAAACGGCACTGAATCTGTGTAACTGTGCATTTCTAATGTATTTATCAGGGTGGAATACATATATTTAGAGAGGATAAGAAAAAACATGTTCTAGTTTGTAAAACAATCTATAAAAAAGGAGTATTTTCTGTTTATTCCAGCCTTTCAAATGGGCTGATGAGGGCAAGATAAATAATAATCAGTGGAGAAGAGGTGAAGGTTATCTTTTGCAGGGCACTTGCTTATCAACGGAAAAACTTCATGTGCAGTACTGAACTTCACCCTTGAGAATATGCCTTATCAAGAACATTATTTCTCATATATTCTCATTGTTAAAACACGGACACTTTTCTGTTAAATCTGTGAATCCACCAGATTGCTGATAAGATTCCTGTTCCCAGCACAGAGGGGAAGTGAATGCACGATGTTCCTCTGCAGAGCAGGAGCACAAACGAGGAGCTGTGACAACATTTATTGCCATCAACACTTACGAGCTCTCCCCCAGGATTTCATTAGTGGAATCATCATCCCCTGGAGCTTTTGTGTCCTCTTGTTTCCTAATCAGAAAGAACAGAACTGTGCCCACAAGACTGATAACAGTCAGAGCAATGAAGACAGTTCTGCGATCGCTCTCTGTGGAAAAACAAACAGGAGCCATAACCAGATGTGCAGAAGAGATTCAAACCAATCCAGCTACCTTCCAACAACTATCACACACATGCTACAGTGTTTAACACACACTCATTTTCTAGCTTACCTTCCACATGGAGCTGCTGGTAAACTCCTGTCTCAGTTTTATGGTGCTAATAAAATATCAGCAAATTAAAGAGGTCCCTCGCATTCTCTGCCATGCAAAGGCAATGACCAAGGAGCAGCCAATTAAAGGAAGTGCATAAATTATTAGCAGAAGAAAGTACATTTTTGAAGACTTATATAATTCAGACTGGACATAAACTGCCCCAAACCCCTTCAGATTTCTAAGAGAATCTCTTGACCAGCATCAGAACCATGAGCACCATGACATTATAAACTGAAGGCATTAAAACCACCAAAACCTCAGGAACTGTCACAGCAGCTGGAGGGGGCAACTCTGCTAAAAAGTTGGTTACTGCAGCACAGCACAGTCACATCTAATATAAAACCCACCCCCAATTACCAGTATTAAGTAGGGAAAAAAGCCAGTAGCAGCAAAGAGTTGTGACTGAACTAATGCATGACCCTGAAGATATTACCTATGCTTGTATTTACTTCCCCCTTGCAAACCTGTCCTAAAAATAACTTGGGTATGATCATATATCCAAAAAGAGAAGGTGTGCTTCACAGCTTGAAATTACTCAGCTATTTTTATATAGGTAGTAAAATAAGATTTGATTTTTAAATGCTATTTGATTTTTAAATGCTGTTTGATTTTTAAATTCTGTTAGGGTTTGATATAAAATTTTCCAATAAAGAGGAATCTCAAGACATTTAAGATGGAGAAAAATGTAACAGCAGAACTGCCTCATAGTTAATTGCTCTATTCTGTGGTTAGCAGAGCAGTGAAGTTTGGAATGCACAGAATTTGAGACCCCCCCCCAGGTTCAAAGTGTCTCCAGTATTTCCAATAACACTTAAACCTTTGTATTATAGGTGAGAGAATGCAGAAAATGACCTTTAAATTTAGCCAGTGTGTCATTACCAAACCTGTATCTGTGGAAAACCTGAAGAGATGGAGGTAACTGAAACAAGAAGTGAACTGTTCTCTCTGTTCTGTTATTTCTGAAACCTGATAATTATCATTTAAAAGTCAACATCTTATTCCTGATTGACCAGAGCAGAATTAAATCATCTGTTAAAGGTTAAAAGAATTGACCTGTCTAGTAGATATTCAACATAAGGACTAAATAAGGAAAATTATCAGTAATTATTGAACAGGAAAATCAAACTTACCTGTTTACAGAGCACTGCCTTCCCATCAGCACTCATTTTTGGTTATAAAAATCTATTTTCACATCTTTTCTTAGTGAAGTCCCACCCCCCTACTTTGCCTGGCCTAAACAGTTGACACAAATCTTTGGTTCAAAACCAGAATCTCGACACTGTCTGGCACAAGAACATGAATAAAATCCACTGTTACTCAGTTCCTGCTCTTTGCCAGTCAAGCACAACATCAAATGGAAAAAAATACAGCATTAATTACAATCCCATCAGGAAGTTCATCTCATAAACTATGCCAAGAAAGGAAGAGAGTTCTTTCTTCAGTCTCCCAGCAGTGCTGCCTCATCTCAGCCACTGCCTCCAGCAGTGCTTTGTGCCAGCACAATTAATGCAGACATGAAGTAAAAACTGAGATGGTTTTCCTTTATTTTCCTTTATTTCATAGCTTAATCAATCTCCAATATGATTTAAAGAACACACCAGGAGCTTACTTTGGAATAGGATAGCGTGTACAGTATTACACATACAGCCAGAACACCTTCCCCAGGTGTATTTTGGCACAAATGTGTCTGTACAGGGAAAATCCCAGAGTAGCTATTGTGGAAAATCTCCAAGAAGAGACTACCTACAATAATCTGGAAGGATTAAAAAAAAGTCTGCTTTTGTATAAGCTTCCTGCCCCTTTGGAGTTCATTATTTCATCTATTAATTCATGGTACTGTATTTAAAGTTTGGCCATATAAACATGCAGTACCCACCTGATATGTGAGTTTTTCCTTGCCAAGCCAAGTATATGTACAGATTTCCAAAAATCAAGCTGAAAACAAAAAGAATAAAGGTCAACAATACATTATATGAAAATATTAGAATAGTAGCACCACATTAGTACTATTTTATACAACAACAAAAAAAAAAAATCCCAAAGCTGTGCAATTGTGAAAGAAATAAAGACATGAGTCACTCTCCATGTCAACTGCTTCTATATAAAACTCAAACAAATTTGAGGATTCTGCCCCAAAATGTTGGCTATTCATTTTTATCAATCAAGACACAAGGTGGTGGCAAAAATGAAGAAATCTGCATCTAAGCTGCTTCTAATTTTGGTAGCATGTAGGTTAGAAAGCTGACATATTTCTCGAGGTGATTTTGTAATACTTCCTCTGCAGGGTCATGTGTTTTGTCTGAAGGATTGTTCAGCTCAAGGAAATTCTGTGTCCCTAACTACCATTTCCCAAAATACAGTCATTCGGAATAAATGTTTTTAAACAGTTTTAAAGCCAATTTTTCTCTTATTAAGCCATGTATTTTACTCACTGTAAAACCCACAATCAGGTGGGTTTGTGGAATTTGCTACTCTGATAGCATACTGAGGGGTTAATTCTGGAACTGAAAACTTTAGAAACACAAAGTTTGACAAATGCATGCTGGTTCAGGCTGATGCTCTCCCAGCCCTGGATCCCATTCCCACAGCAGCATGAGCAATGCAGGCTCAGCACCCTAAGCATTTCTGCAATTCCTTCCCCTGGTTATGTCCCAGATATATATTCTGGGAGAATATTCAGAACTGCTGCATTAGAGGTGGTAAAAGGATCTCTCTTCAGGAACCATTTGTGCACCTACCTCCCCTGAATTTGTTTGATTCCTTTGCAATCCTGCTCACACCATCCAACTCTACACACTCCCAAGGCTGCAAGCTCCAGAAGTTTAATCACCCACTGTAAAAAGCACTTTATCTGTTTCAAACCAGTCCCTCCCTACTCCCACCCAGTGACCCCAGTTCAGCACAGCAGCATTTGGTGAGCAATAGTTCTACACTCAGCTCCCCTGCTGCCCACATTTTGGTATAATCATCCTCAGCTGCTGTTCCTCCACAGGAAAGAGTCCCAGCCTTTTCAGTCTCTCCTCAAGCCATCAGCTCTATCTTCTTGTATAATTTCATTTTTTTCTCTATATCCTAATTGTATTACACTCCCATGAGAGGCATTAACTATCTCTGCACAAAACACTTAATGGCCACAACACAGCATTCCCTGCCTTGTTCTCACTGCCCTTCTTGATGCTGAGCTTTTTGTTGATTTTTTAGTTGAGCAGCACTCAAAGTTTAATATCAGAGAGCCATCAAAAACAAGGTTTCTTTTCTGGCTTCTGAATGACAGGTCAAACTTTAATATCTTCACCTTGGCAGTGAGAACCAGCTTTTCCCTCAATAAAGGACACAAACTGGAACAGCCCTCCACAACCAACAAGACTGCTGTTACATCCCTCAAATGCTCCCCTAACAGAAATATGTCTTTTTAGCAGCTGAGATTGCAATACTCAGCTTTCTTTCATTCCCTGTTCTGTAATGCACAGCACCAATAAAAACACTGCTTCCATCTCTCCTTCCCACTGACTGCAAGGTCCCAGGGAGTCATTTTCAATGCAAAATGTGTACACAACGAAAAATAAATTAACAAATAAAGTTTACCTGAACTGTAGGAGTGCCCAAAATATTCCACTGTTCCTTCCAATGGTGTTTTCATCAGAATTTTCAGTCAAGCAATTTCCCTGAGCTGTCCAGAGGACTGAAACAGACAGAATATATTGCTCAGGAAATAAAAATATTTTAAAGGTGTATTCAAATTTCATAAAAAATAGTTAGCAGAGTAGGAACAATGCTTACCAGCAGCTGCAATGCCAATAAGCACAGAGGCAGTGTAGAAAGCCCATGTAGCTGGCTGGATAAAGACTGCAATGTACAGGCTAGAACAGAAGAGATCAGTTCATTGAATACTGACCTAAAGTGAACAATGCTTTTTAACAATCAGATTAAAGCACTTAGGTGCTTCTAAATCAGCTACTCCCTCCTAAGGAATGTTAAAAAACAGGTTTTATGTGAAAAATCTTTTTACCCATCTAAGCACATAGAATTTTTTTTATATTGTTATTAATCTGAGACTATAACCTCAATTCCACAGTCAGCAAAGTCTGGAAATGCTGTGGGAAAAAAAAAAGTGCTGTTTCCAGTAGGCTGAAGTACTTACTCTGCAGTTAAACACCTGGAGTATCTCTGTGAGAGGCTTTGCTTAGCCTGTACAATTTCATGTATGGCACAGGAGCCTTAGATGTGAAAAAAAATTAAAGAAATATTTCCAAGGAAGCAGGCAAAACCTCAAAATTAATACTTACCTATAAAACACACCACTAACAACCATGGAGAATTGAGGTCCCACTATTGCAACCAGTGAAGGTGATATAAGATTTGATGCAGACAATACTCCATAAATAATGGACATGCTACAAAAATTAAAAACAAAGAGTATTAAATACCTAAAATAAAATATAGGCTAAAACATGATTTAAGAGTGATCAGTGGATTTCAAAATATCCAGTTAAGTACATACATAACAACAGCAAAACTTCAATGGTTCATTTCCCTACTTTCAACATTTCCCTACTTTTTTCTGTTCCTTTTAACCAATGTTACTCCACGTGGGAATACAGGGGTGAACAGCATTCCCTGGATTGCTGAGTAAAGTCCGAAACTACTGCGGGCAGTGACATCTTGGAATTTACAGCATGCATTTGTCAAACTGCCTGAACAGCAGTTATTGTATTTTGTATCCTGTAAGTCTAGAGGAGAATGTTCTAGAACCTCATTTATCTGTCAGTGAGGTTTTCATCTTCTGCCAAATACACCACAGAAATTTTACAGACATATTTTGTGCCAGTGGCATTTTTAGTTTAAGTTAAGACAGTAAACCCTTCAAAGGAGCAATGAGGTTTTCCTACATGACAGATTAATTTGGAATGCAAAAGGTCCCTGATCATGCCTGACGAGTTCGACTCTGACAGTGCAACCAAGAGAATGGTTTTTTGTGGCTTTGCTTGTCTTTCTGACTGCTCCTTTCACATTTAAGTTGTATTTCCTGAGAGCTGATCCACACCACCTGTCCTACACAAACACAGTGTACAAAAGCAAACAACCGAGGCCTGAGTTAGCAGTTTTATTTATTTTTAATCTTCCACCTTCTTTGCCTCCTAAGGTAAAATGTTGAGAATGTGATGACAGTGGTTTTTCACCCCACAAAGGAAACATGCAAACCAGATATGTAGTTCAACTGGAAATAATTCAGAGCAGAACTGTGAGAAGCCTGTTTTAAACTGCTTTAAGTGTGTCAATAAATTATGAAGTCAGTAGAACTCTGCACTCTCTTGAGAGTGTCTCTCTACTGTAACTAAGTTCACCCTGCAAGGAGCAAAGTAAGAAGAAAATCTGTGTAATTACCTCATGTAGCCACTGCCATGAAAGTCTGTGTTGTTTAAATTCGTGATAACAGTTTGCTGTGAGGAGAAGATCATACATTGTAATATATTAGAATCTATTTTGTATTTTGAAAAACACCTGCATTGGTTTGATGTCAGTATCAAACATTAGAATTATTCATTAATAGACACTACAAAGTACTTAAAAGAATTTAAAATGTTAATTACAACTCACACCACCTCCACAACAAAGATGCAGGAGATACTTGGCAAGGAAACATCTATGTTTGAAGAAGAAATTAGTACTTGATTATTAAATCATAATTTCATAAGTTAGCTAAAATACTTCACAAAACTTCTGTTTCACTTAAGACCTTTCTTATGTAGATAGGTATGACTATCTTAATTTTAAAAGTGGGGGAAAAGGAGAAGCTTCAGAATAATCTTGACAACTTGACCTAACTATGAATCTCTGATAAGAGTTTCCACTCTTTTCAGCTTCCTGTTATCCCCCTGTTCCTTTTTTTCCCCTTGAATCAGCTTTAGTGATCATGGGACCATGCAGTTAGTTGGACTGGCAGGCAGATCTGATTGAAAGTCACTTGTAAAGACTTTTATGACAATGAATTACATGATTGCATGATCACAAAGTCCAATTCAGTGAGGTGCTGAATTCGTTACAGAATTTCTGAGATCGTTGGGCTGCCCTTGAGAGCTCACAGAAAATATCACACTGCACTGGAACCTACAAAAACTACCCCAAGTAGTTATTCCTGCAATATTTCTGTCTTATTCTGTAATATTCTGTCTAAATATTTCTGTAATGCAGTGAAGGACATTTATCTGTCTGAACCCAGCAAGGATCCTTCTTGCATGCAAGGAAAGAGCAGTAAGACCTGTGGGCTCAAAGGGGATGTTGAAATCTAACTGCCCTGCAGGAGCAGAACTAACAATACAGCTCAGGAAGTTAAAGCGTTAAATCTGGCAGTAACAGGAGTCTAAAATTTAAATAGTAACAGTAAATTTGGATTATGCTGTGCTCAGTTTCTGCTCTGCAAAGATATCCTAAATAGCAGCAAGTAACTCCTTCAGCTGGAAGGTGACTTGGCACTTTAGCAATTGTAGAAATTTATTTGTCAGGTGTTATCCTCATACTCCCCCTCAATATCTAGCTCATTAGATTATGAAAATCCCGTTAATAATAGCATGGTTAATAATAACTTAGGCAAATATTTTGAAACGGACAATACAGAATATGCAAGGCTCAGTGTAATTCAATTGTCTAACATCACAAGTGTTAAAGTAGACACTATTTTAAAGCTCAAACATTTTATAAGATTATTTTTCTACTTTCCAAGCAATCGGGCTCAGTTTTATATATAGCTATGCCATCTTAAAGAGATAACCTGCAGAATTATTTGGTTAAACACATTAATCTACTTCAAACTAAACCGAAAGAAGATAAATGTCAAAGTATCTTGCACATTAGGAAATCCCAAATAAAGCAACATTAGAGCACACAAAAGACAAGCCAGGATAAATAACTGAGATAGAAATGTGGCGCGAATTGAAAGTGACACCTACCGCGATATTTCCACAGGATTGGAAAGCAGTGAATATAAACATAAATGAGACTCCTAAAATAATGATGTTGAAAAGCTTTTTTCCTTCCGGAGACATTTTGTGTATTTTTCCCAAGTCCTCAGCTTCAGTCTGGAAAAACTCCTTTTTCTTTTAAAAGTTTCCTCTTAACCTCTGTTTAAAAAAAAGCAAAAAAGCAAAAAGAATAAAAGAAAGCAAGCTTCAAAAATAATGATTACTTAGGGCTACTTATTAGCTGGTAGAATATATCAGTTAATCAAGAACCCTGGTAACCCTTTGAAATAATGTGCAACAAAACTTGAAAAATAAGAAGGTGTGGTACAAAAGGTGAAGCCCAGGATTCCCTCTACCTGTTCCCATGGGGTTACCAGGGCTGACTGCAGGGTGTTACTCCATGGCATCCCTTTCCCAATATCGAGCAGGTGAATCGGCTCAGCTTCTCGGCATTGCTGAAATCAGAATTGCGGTCCCCGGCCTCTCAATCACCTGACGAAGGGAGGATGAGCGGCTCGAACATTTCCATGTCCTGCACAGGAAATAAAGAACATTTCAGGGTCTGGATCAGCTGACCCAGCCCTAAGAGCCCTTGTGCACTATGGGAAATGCAGTTTTAGCAAAGCAACCTTTTCCTGTTTAAAGCGGTGAAAATCTTCCAGTCCTTAAAATAAAGTTATTTGTACCAGTTTTTGAGAACTGTAGTTTCTGGACACTAAATAACACCTGGCAAAAAAAAAAAAAAAATTTAAATTTTAAAAAATTAGAAAAAAGAACCAACCAAAAAATCGCTCACAAACCAAACCAAAAAATAAAACCCCCACACAACTACAGAATCATGGAATCACAGAATGGTTTCGATTGAAGGGGATCTTAAAGCCCATCTCGTCCCACCCCTGCCATGGGCAGGGACACCTTCCCCTGGGCCAGGTTGCTCCAAGCCCCCTCCAGCCTGGCCTTGACCACCTCCAGTGGTGGAAGTGATGCCATTAATCTTTTACTTCACAGTATTTATAAATAATAAATTTAAGATTAATTGATCTGCAAGTCATGAAGATCTCTGTCCAAATATCAGCAAAACTGAGAGAGATCGGACATTGACCAAATGGCTGCTTTTCCTGCTACCATCCTTTGCCTGTTCTGTTGGGCCTCTGGGATTGGAGAATTCAGCCAAATCAGTTCTACTTTAATGCTGGCCAAAAGGACAGAGAAGGAAATGCAGAATTGATTGATGTAAATGACAAATCACATTTTACCTCTGCTGTCTACAGTAAAGGGTTTAAAGAAACAGAGGTCTCAAAGGGAGAAAAGGATATTAGCCCAGGAGTTAGAAGGGCTTGTTGAGAGAGTTTGAACTTGATCTGAAGTGGGATAAGGTTTGCTTGATGAACCTGATCACCTTCTGTGATGAAACAACTGCATGGATGGATGAGGGAGGGCAGTGGATATTGTCCATCTTGACTCCAGCAAGGTATTCAACACTGTGTTTCACAACACCCTCCTGGAGAAACTCGGGATGAGACGAGTGGGCAGTGAGATGATTGAGCACTGGCTGAATGGAAAATCCCAGTCATAATCTGTGGCACTGGGTCTGTTTGGAGACCTCTCACTGGTGTCCCCAGTCATCATTTGTGAGGAGGCATCACATCAACATGGGCTGATGGCACAAAGTTGGGAGGGGTGCCCATAGCCCAGAGTGCTGTGAGCCCTTCAGAGGGACCTGGGCAGGCTGGGGAGAAGGGCAGAGAGGAACTGCCCGAAGTTCAGCACAGGCAAGTGCAGGGTCCTTCACGTGTGGAGGAAGGACAGATTAAAAAGTGGGGGAAAAGGGAGAAGTGCCAGGCACCAGCCCAGGCCGGGACTGAGCGGCTGGAGAAGCAGCTCTGTGGGAAAGGAGCTGGGGTTCCTGGTGGCCAAGGAGCTGTCCATGAGCAGCACAGTGCCCGAGGGCACAAGGAGGGCACTGGTGTCCTGGGGTGTGTAAGGAGAGTGTGAAAAATGCATATTTTATGATTGGCTTTTCGCAGATATTAAAATGAATATTATATGTGTTATGTTAGAAAGTAATGCTGTATTAATTCTCTTAAGTAGTATGTTAAATATGGTTTTAGGTTATAACAAAATGTTAAAATAGAAACTGTGCTCTGTAGGATTTTTTTTTTTCTAAAGAAGGGACTCACACTGAGATAGCAGTCACAGGACACCTAAATCTTTCAGAGAAAGAGAATTTATTGCTCCATTATCAGGAGAAATAAACTTCTTCCTGCCTCACTCGGGCAGAATGACGCCATTAGGATTATGAGGAAGAAGCTGACAACGACCAGACAGAATCCTGTATTTGAATGGAATTTGTGCATCATGTATGAGATGTATGAATATGCAACAGGCTATTGCTTTTAAGGGTTAATCCTCTGTTAATGTGTGTCCTTTTTCTGGCATATGCTGCCCGGAAAAAGATACCTGGACGTCTGTAACTCTTTGTTTCTATTGTCTCATATTGTCCTAATTCAAATTGTCCAAATTATTATTACTCTAATTGTATTACTATTTTTATAACCACTTTATTACTATTAAACTTTTACAATTTTAAAAACAAGTGACTGGCGTTTTTCACAGAGAGCATTTCCAGCAGGTCAGGGGGTGATGCTGCCCCTCTGCTCAGCCCTGGCCAGGCCTCCCCTGGAGCAGTGTCCAGTTCTGGGCTCCTCGGGATGGGACACGGAGCTCCTGGAACGGGTCCTGTGGAGGGCCACAGAGATGCTCTGGGGACTGGGGCAGCTCTGTCCTGGGGAAAGGCTGAGGGTGCTGGGGCTGAGAGGAGCCCGTCCCTGTGTGTCCCTGTCTGCAGGGAGGGCAGAGCAGGGCCCAGGCTCTGCTCCAGGGGCCCAGCAATGGCACCAGAGGCCACGGACACAGAGTGGTGCCCAGGAAATTCCACCTGGACATGAGGCAGAACTTCTTCCCTGTGCAGTGCCCAAGCCCCGAACAGACTGTCCAGAGAGGGTCTCCCTCACTGGAGATATTCCAGAGCCATCTGGACACAGTCATGTTCCATGTTCTCTCTAGGATGAGCCTGCTGGAGCAGGGAGGTGGGACCAGATAACCCCACTGTGGTCCCTTCCGACATGACCCACCCTGTGAAACAAAATCTGCACCGCAGCCACAGTTACATATATTTAATACATGCATTACATGCCCTTTTAATTCCTAAACTGTATTTTTTTTAAATGTCAATGTTTTTCAAAACAGTGTGTAATTTTCATTTTTGGAGGAAAGTCAGTGTGATTATTCAGAGGGTGCTTTACAAAGATGCAATTAAAATATCAAGATGAGGGGTCTTAACACAAGAAAAGCGCTCTTCTTCCTTTTTAATATTATTAATTTGTAGTAGCAGAATTTTAATATCCTCTAGAATAATGTCCTACTCATGTCTTTTCTCCCTTATGCCAATACAAGCTTCCATCCTGCTGCACAAACTGGGCTGGTGGGCTGGAGCAATTCCTTTGGCAACAGCAGCAACGTGTGTTGAAGTGACTGAAACTAGGAAACGTCTTCGGTCATTTTAGGAAAATCACTGTAAAGATAAACTTCAAATCTCTCCTTTGATAAAGGGCTTCAGCAGATGAAACACCGAATTCTTTAATCAAAGCAAATGAAAATGTCAAGCCAGTACCAGTTTATTTGCTTTCTGAAGCCATTTGTAGCAGGAAACAAACTGTTGCTTCTGGATTTGTATTCATGGCACTGTTTATTTTTATACTTCTGCAGTGCAAAAAAATTAAACACAATTATAGTAAAACTAAGAATTTAAATTCTAATACTGTAATAATTTTCATATTGGGTGAATTGGATGAAACAGATCAGTAGAAAATAAGTCTCATTTCTATTCTTTTTTTAACTTAGTGTTATGGAACAGCTGGGTAGAAACTTTCAAAATTGTTTTGAGAATGAGAACCAGGAATTACAGTTCAGGAGTTTGGGCATTTTATTAGTACCTGAGGTGAGCAACAACTTTCGGGATGGGGGAGCAGCTTTCTTGGAATTCCTTGCTTGTCACCCTTACACAAGGGCTGTGCAAATCCTCTCCCACAGCACGAACCTGCAGAGCGGGCCGGTGTGCGGATGATTTTAGCATTTCCCTGCTCGGCTCTCACAGGCACCGAGGAGCCGGCGGGGACCCGATCCAGCACGGCACATCCAGAGCTGGCGGGGCCGCGGAGGCTTCTCCGAGCACCGCAGCCCGCAAGGATTAAGGAGAGCCCGCGGAGAGCCCGCTCCGGGCTGCCCGGCCCCTCACAGCCGCGACAGGCACGCAGCGGAGCGCAGGCAGGAAAGGCACCGAGCTCTCACAGCAGCTGCTCCGGGAGAGCCGCTCTGGCAGACCCCGGCCCCATTCCCCTCACGGCTCTCCCCTCCACGGCCGCCATTTTAAACCGTTCCCGCCCGCCCGCGCCACAAGCGATTCACTTCACCATCGCTTTGGGTTTCTTTCCCGCAGCGGGTTTTTGTCGGCTCTCTCCCTCACCCACACACACTGCTGTGCCCTAATTTCTTTTCTTTTAATTGTTGTTGCTATTTTGGGGTGGCTTTTTTACGGTTTTCAACACACATTGTTCAAAAATTTCCCCGCCTCCACCGAGCCCTTCCGGGTCACGGCGGCGGCGTTTTAACAGCTACTTTCCAACCGCAGGGCGAATTATTAATTTACAGGGGGATTCCCCACACTCCCTCCGGGACCACCTCGGGGAAAAGGAGGAAAAAGGGATCGGGGGTCTCTCCCGCGGCGCCGCGGGCGGGGCGGTGCCGCGTTTCCTTCCGGGGCGCCGCCGGCCATTTTGTGGCGTTAAGCCGCGCGCGCGGGCGGTTCCCTCTCATTTCCTCGTCGCAGCGGGACGGGGCGGCCGCTCCTGGCGCTTCGCTCAGGCCTCGGGCCGCCCCTCGGACCCTGAGGTGGGTGCTGCTCCCTGCGGACCCCGCGGCTTTCCCCTATGCACTGTAGCTCTCCTCCTTTTTGGACTCGCCCCGCGGCGTGAGGCGCGTCGCCCTCAGGGCCGCGCCGGCTGCTGACCCCCTTGAAACTCCTCAGGTTTATTCTCTTCGTCCGCCGCCGCCCCTCAGGGGCTCCTGCCCACCATGAGCTACGGCCGCCCGCCGCCCGATGTGGAGGGCATGACGTCCCTCAAGGTGGACAACCTGACCTACCGCACCTCCCCGGACACCCTCCGGAGGGTCTTTGAGAAATACGGCCGCGTGGGCGACGTCTACATCCCGCGGGACCGCTACACCAAGGAGAGCCGCGGCTTCGCCTTCGTGCGCTTCCACGACAAGCGGGACGCGGAGGACGCGATGGACGCGATGGACGGGGCGGTGCTGGACGGCCGGGAGCTCCGCGTGCAGATGGCCCGCTACGGCCGCCCGCCCGACTCGCACCACAGCCGCCGCGGGCCGCCGCCCCGCCGGTACAGCAGCAGCGGCTACGGCCGCCGCAGCCGCAGGTGAGCGCCGCGGAACGGGCAACGGAGTTTGGGCAGTAAAGGAGATGAACTTCAGCTGTGCGCCTGTGTAGTGGGAGCCGTTTGTTTTCATGTTGGTTGCCTAGAGAGGTAGCGAGGTCTCCTCAGTGAATGGTAGGGACACAGTTGAGCCATGCGCTCTAGGCCGATCCTGCTTAAGCAGGAAAGTTGGACCGGATAACCCGCTGTTGCCCCTTCCAACCGGATCGATTCTGGGATTCTGTGTCCTTTTCCCAGTGAGTTTCGCGGTGAGGCTGGGAAGAGGAAGTGGGGGTTTACAGTGGGGTTCCCTCGGAGTGGAAGAGTTTCGCCCTGTAGTAGGTTTAGCCCCCGGCCACTCACTCTGAACAATGGCGCCCTCGTAGCACTCATTTTCTTGCCCACGTGCGTCCTGTTCCGCCTTCCCTGTCCCGCAGCACTCGCTCCAGTCCGTGCGTCACCCCTGAGCAACTTCTAACGCGCCTTTTTTTTTTTTTTTTTTTTTTTTTTTTTTTTTTTTTTCCCTTCTGGTGTGTTTTAGCCCTAGAAGACGCCGTCGCAGCCGATCTAGAAGCAGGAGCCGCTCTAGGTCCCGCAGTCGGTCCCGCTACAGTCGATCCAAATCCCGGTCTCGCACACGCTCTCGATCTCGCTCTACATCCAAGTCCAGATCTGCCAGGAGATCCAAGTCAAAGTCCTCATCTGTCTCCAGATCCCGATCCAGATCAAGATCCCGGTCCAGATCTAGAAGCCCTCCCCCTGCCTCAAAGAGGGAATCCAACTCTAGATCCAGGTCTAAGAGCCCTCCTAAGTCTCCGGAAGAAGAAGGAGCTGTATCCTCCTAGGAACATGGTAATGTACCTCGGGGTCAGCACAGGATGCATGTTACTTTATTAGATCACTTAGGTGGGGTGTTGGGTAGTTCTTGGAGCATTAATAGCCTGAACCAAGTGAATCCTAGTGGGGCACATTGTTAGTTGTTGGTTTTGGTTTTTTTTTTCTTGAGCAGTGATTTTTTGGTTATTGATTTAGGGAAATAATTACTGAAGGGTTTTCTACGGAGAATTTTTTTTTTAAACGGAAAATGTTTTATTGCAAGATTAATGCCTTGGTTTTAATAAAATATTGTATGAGACGCAACCTATGATGAAAATGACTATTTCTTACTGTATTTATCCAACATCTGCATTTTCCCCTTTAAAGCTGCGGTCTCCTGTTTGCTAAAAGAATATTGGCCAGTATTGCAGATTTTAACTGATTTGGCTGATCCTCCAGGGACCAGTTTCTGTGGGCGTGTGTTGGAGCAGGTTTGTCTTACACTGTTAAAGATACACTATCCTTTTAGAACGGAAGATCGGTTCAGTGGCCGTTGTACTGACTGGAGGTAATAACTGTCCTAGAAAAGTGGTAAATTCCTTGCAACGAGAAAACCACGGAAACTAGTTTTTCCTCAAGTCGACATCTTGAAGAGGCATCTAAGGATACACTGGGTGGGGAAAGGATAGTGTGTCTTTAACCCTTCAAACTGTTTGGTCCTATTTTTTAAAAGGAAAGGGCCTGAGCTAGCTCTGGAGTTAGATAATTGTAGCAAAATTAGTCACATTTTCGGTTTTGAATGCTAATTAGAGCTTAGTTAAGTCTTTATGAAGAA